>VZSZ01001061.1:268808-380527 GCA_013398815.1 Ibidorhyncha struthersii
AGAAAGCAGAAGGGACAGGATGGATAACTATGCTACTTGACGATGCAGCAATTAACTTGCTGAGGGTGGAATAATTCTTGCAGTGCCTCTCTGGTCAGAACGCTCTCCCAACTTAGCTAAGGAGTAGATGTATTGAGTGCAGTGGAGAGTAAACCAGTTTTCATAAATCCCAGCAGGAGTCCGTTTCGCTTTATGAGATTCGTGTGAAAAATTGAAAATTCAGGTTTTTCCAAATGCATCTGTAATCAGCAGCCTGAGCTGCGCGGGTCCCCAGAGGTAACCGATCACAGCACAAAGTAGGGTTTCACAATCACACTCAGCTTCTCCGCTGCATTTTTAAAGGTTAGACATTAATTCCTGATCAATAAAAGGAACAGCAGGCTATCCCCTACCCCCACTCCCAGAATTGTCTTACATTATTAACTGAGCCTTGGCTTTGTCCTAGAATTACTTCAAATCACAACTTGAAGCTGTAAGATGCAGAGTCCCTCCAGATCCCAGAGCAAAGAAGGATGAGAAACACCCTCCCCAATACCTTCTTCCCCCGTGCAGAGACAAATCCACCCTGTCCTAGTTCTGAGTGGCATTTACTTTTTTTTTCTAGTCCCCTTTTATTTTTTTATCTCCGAATTAGCAAAGTTGCTAAAGAGAGCTGCTGGGCTGGATATGATCCTACCTCACTCATCAGGGACAAAACCTGCTCCAGGTTCACCCATGTTGCTGGTGGTTTTTGACCTCCTTACTCCCGAGGTATTTCTCTCACTGGACAGTTGAAGGCAAACAATGCTTGTTGTGCTTGGCATGGCCCAGGCTGTCATCTGGTTAAACACGGGCAGCAACGAAGACCTCTAGAGCTCAGCCATTCACCACAGTCCTCCTTCTATTCAGCATTAAAACCGCCATGAAACTGAGAGCCCAATGCATCCTGGTCTAAAAGAAATGGCTACGTTGAATCAGATGAATCACCCCAAAAAAGGTCTGTATTTCTGTCCGTTGCTGATACACTTGGGCCAAATATTGGGAAGCTTTCTAATTCAGTCCCCAGAGTACATACACACACAGGCACGCACATCCATACATACATATTTCATAGTTTGCGTATTTTAAAAATAAACTCCAGAATTTAAAATTTCTCCCTGTCTAGTTGGACTGTGTAGAAACAAGTCATTCCAAATTAGTCTTCGTGGATGAGTATCCCTCCCTTAACAATGTGCCACATTAAACTTATTTTTGCTGCATTCCTCTGTGCCATTACCATTATGAATTTCATTGACACCAAGGCAACCCCCTTGAGTGCTGAAAACGAACCGTGTGTGTCCCAAGCATCAAGTTTTCTAGCAGCATTAAAAAAAAAAAAAAAAAAAAGTAAAAAATCCAGGCTACTCAACAACCTTTAGAGATGGTAAATTATCTGGCCTTCTCCACACTTGTGCATTGGGCTGTCATCTGCTTTCCATTCACGCAATAGGTGTCGGCTGCTCTTACATGAAGACCCGATGCAGTTTGACATGGTCTAGGTCACTGGCAGGAGGGATGCAAGCTGGGAAGTCAATCAGATATAGGATCGATTTTTGATTGTTGGTCATGCTGGTTCCTCCCCTGCCCCTTTTTCCCTCATGGTAACATTCCTGCAGCTTTGAAGGCTTCAGCTGCTGACTGAAAGAGATTCCTGGACTTCAGGCAGCATTTTGGGGAGGTTTTGGAAATCTTCACAGTGTGGCAGGCCTGGGTTCATTAGCATGCACTCATGGTCTCATATTTTTTTACGGCCTCTCTTCAGGGCTCATTTATTCCACTGAAATCAAACACAAGAATTCCCCCAAGGCATCCTTGTCAGATATGAAGTGACTGGGCTACACGACACAGTCTTTCCAGGTACTGCAGCAGGTACGGGAAGGCTTACAATGGTTTTCGTTGTTGTATCAATTCATTATCAAAGGGAAATTGATGAATATCCACTTTTGCTGAGTTAGAGAGTCTCCTGATGGTTAACGAGCGTGAATAAAACGTTATGGAAATTAGCGGCTGAGAAGGGAATTCTGGAACTGAACTTGAATATGAAATAGGTCATTAATACAACACATTTTTAACATCTGTTGATTGTTTCCAGTGTTATGGTTGTTGTGAAAATATCTATGTTAAGATTCAGTGAGAAGAACGTAAAGTGATCCCGCAGTCGTGCACACAGCCCTCTGAACCCCCTGCCACACCCAGTGTGAAAAATCAGGAGCGTTTCTGGAAAACCAAACAGGTCCCTACTCCTGGTGAGGAAGCACAATTTATAGTCTCGATTGCTATTTGTTCACCTGTTCAGGACACCTCAGTATTGTGTGTGCTTAGCTGGCTGCACAGAATTTCTCATAAAATATGAATACTTCTTCCGGATACAGACGGTGCTTAACTTGCGTTTACTGTATGAACAGTTATAGGTTTCTATTATTATTTATAAGCCTACAGTGTGAGAAGCTTTTCTCTAATGCTCAAGAATAGGCAGATACTCTTTTGCCAAGGACAGACAGACAAGAGGACACAGCAAGAGGAAGGCAAACAACAAACAAAACATGTAGGCAAGGCAAACTAGGTTTTCTGTAAGCTGTACAAGCCATCTAGGTGTTTATAAACAATTAAAATTGGAATGGATTTGGGCTTTGTGGGCTTGGTAGTGTAAGGTACAGTCTTATCTTGTTGGTACAATCCAGTCTGCCCGGGTTCCTGCGTGTGGGGTTGTTTTGGGTTTTTTTCCAGGTTGAAGAACGAGTGATGAAAGCCAGCAGGTAAAACAGGAAAAACCCAATTTCTTTGAAGATAGTCTGTGGTGCTCATAGCTGCCCCAAAGGGTCTCCAACATATCACAGGAGAGGAGTGGCAAGTTGATATTTTGAGGGAGTGTGTTGATGGTCTTTAAAAATGAAAAATGAGTACTGTGGAAAAAAAAAAAAAAAGAGAGAGAGTGTGTCAGAATAACTGAAGTGTTCCTTTGTGGGAAACAGGCATTGGGATACACAGATGTACTCACACACTTCACCTGCCCTGCGGCAGGATTGAGACCTCCCAGGAGGGTTAGGTCTGGGTAGGAAATGGTGATCGTTACAGGGAATTTTTACATCTGGTTCTGCAAAGCAACTACCTTACATTCTTGCACGCATTCAAAGGGGAGAGGGAGGGAGGGACGAAAGGAAGGAAATCGCTTTCCTACCTTCTCCCGGCCCAATGGTTATTGAACTACCCATATAAAGTAGAAAAGGTCCAAGAGGAGAAAAACAATGCATCTGTAATAGCCAATAAACTGTGAGCAGGGCAATACCCACAGTGAGTTTCAAGCCATGGCAGTGACACTAGCTTCAGTTTCTCCCTTCTGGGGTGATGACCAAACTCATCCCATCTTCAGGTATTTTAGATGAGGCTATTTCTCTCTGGCCAGAATTTCTACCCTTCCAACATGAATTTTTGGGGCAGCAGAAAGATGGTTTGGCTCCCCATCATTGCTTTAGATCCAGCACTTCATTCACAGTCATTGTTTACAAAAACAAAAGGCAAACCAAGCCTTTGGCCAACAGGCGCTAAAAGCTGACATGTGGTCCATCCAAGCCATGGTCTAGATTTTTGCTCAGCAGTATGAGGAGAGAAAAATACAATGATACCTCTAGTTGAGGCACATAATCAAGGAGAACATAATCAGGGCAACACTGCAAAACAAGACCAGGACATGCTTCTTCAGAGACAAAGGCATGGAATAGCAGGATGACAGGAGTACTGTCTAAAATTTAAGGGAGGAGAAAGGAAACAGTACACCACTTTTACACTTTCTGTTGAAGGGTTCTGCCCATCCCAGCCAGGCTGTGTGTGGTGTCTGCACTTGTTTCTTATGTATGAAACCTCAGTCACTGCCTGGTATAGGAATTTTGATCCAATAGATTGGTGTCTCAGGTGGTGCAATGTGCCAAAACCTACTGTCTCACAAGATAAGGATCACTAAACATACCCTTTACCAGAGCAAGCCAGAGGGCAGAAAAATAGCAGTGCAAGTACTCAGGTTTTAGAGTTCACCAAGCAGAGAAGGACTCACGTTGTAGAGATCCTCATCAAAATCCGGGTAGTGATTTCAAAGACCTCCTTCCAGACCAGGCCCACCTCTATAAATAAGGGGCAAGAAGAGACAGTAACAGAGTTTCTCCATCCAGCGTGCACTGCAACCCTCTAGATTGAAACTCCAGGTCGTTATAAGGAATGAAAAGTCATGATGGAGTAATGAAACCTGGAAGTCATGCAGCTTAACCACAGCCCAGGGGTTGTGGGTGCCTAGACATCAGGCTACCAAGACCAAGAGTCACCTAATTTCTTGAATGAGGACCCACAGCCAAGTTTAAATGATCCTTACCAGGCCCCTGTATCTCTCATTCATTGCCTGCTCATAAGTGCTGGCAGCCATCTCAGCAACTTCACCTCCATTCTGCAAACCACAGTGGTGGACTACTATATTATCCCATCACAATTAACCACCTTTTATTAGTTCAACTAATTACTGGGTGCTAGCAATTATTCACTGACAGGCCTCCTCAGAGGCTTTAATAGCTGTTCCCACAAGATCGAACAGGTGAAGGCCAAAAGAAGAAAGCAAAACAACGAAATAACTGGGAAATGAGAGAAAGAATTAAGAAATCCCTGAACAGACCCAAGTCCATTGAGACCCAGAGTAGCAAACAGCCCAGCTAATTAGCATGCCTGTTGCCTTGCCAGCATGCATGGAAATTTTCCCTCCAGCCCTTTTTTCTTGCAGAAGTTCATGATTTGGGATTCCTCCACAATACAAGCACAAGACAAGATGCACTTGCACATTCTCATTTCAACACTGCAGTGGCCCTCCAAAACACTAAATCATGTCTGGGCGATTTTGTGTAGAGGGTGAATTTTGGATCCTAGGCCTCCAAGTGGAGGGATTTTCTTTGCAGCTGACTGAAGACCTCTGACAATGGGAGGGATTAGGGGAGAATGGAAATGCTGACAAAATGATAGCCTTAACTGATGGGGAGCACGCTTCTTTTATGGATCTCAGAAGCAAAAATCCTTAGGAGGATGCTCTATATGTTGTAATAGCCACTGTATGTTTTATGTTTCAGATCCTGTCAACACAACTAAATAGAAAAGAAATTGTTAAAGACACTCATAGAAGTGATCTTGATCTGTATTAAATTCTACAGGATACAGACAAAAATCAGTAGAATTGTATCTGATGCTCAGAGAATGCTCTTGCTCCTATTGCCATTGAATTTTATGGCATTTCCCTAAACAGGAGAGCATCTAAATAGTATCTTTGTTTCCAGGTGTGTCTTTTACACCTGTGGTGGGGTTTTCAGGTGGCTGGTGAGGTCAGATGAGGTGCCAGCACTATCTTTACCTCTGGCTTAAGGCAGTCTTGTGTGAACACACTTGTCCATGCCAGCCACGGACATGACAGTTTCTTCTTTGTGATGGAGATGTTTACTTTCCCCAGCTGTGTGCTCACTTGGATAAGAGCAGGTCTGGTTACAGGCGGAACAAGAAAGTTTCTGCAGAGTGAGACAGTTTGTTCTCTTTTCTCCCCTTCTCCTCCCTCCTGGCTCCACACTTGATTGCATGCTTCACTGCTGTGGCTATAGCACTTGGAAGACGTCTGCTTCCAGACATACTCATCCAAAGCCTTCTGCCTTGAATAATACCGATCTGATAAGTTTTAAGGGAGGATTTCAGGGTGTCCATAAAGCACTTGTGTTGGCACTGCAGGTGGCTTTTTAACCGGAAGCCAGCTAGCTACAGACAACATGGCCACAGACCCTGAACCATCTCAGCATCCCAGAACCAGCCTCCAAGCACAGCTGAGACCTTCTGAGGAAGACTCTAATCGTGGGGGAGCTGCTGGAGAACAGACATTAGGCAGCTTGACGTATGATAAGCTTGGTTCAGTGCCTTATCCCTCCCTTGCTCCAAACATGGTTTTCCAAAATGATGAATGATTGTTTTGCAGATAATGGTTTTGCATTAGAAACACACATTATTTCCTGATTTGCCCCTCCAACCTGGAAAGACTGCTGCCAGCACAGGGGAACGGGGCCAACACTTTGAGCCTAGCTGTGCCACAGGTGGTGATGGGAGGACTGGAAGGCTGACATGGGACAGGTTGTCGGAAGGAGACTGGTGGAAAACATGACCCTCCTGTGGACGTCAAGCTTTTTCAGCAGAGCCCTTGTCCCTGGGGGAGGGAGTTAGGTATCTGTGTGGGGTGGGATGAGTCCCTCTCAAGGCCAACAAAGGCAGGATCATCTGCAGGCCATGGATGGAAGAAACACCTGTCCCATATGTACATGATATTATTAGCTGACTGCACTCCCTGCTTGAGTGGGAAAGGACAGCGAGCGTGATCAGGAGACCTCTCACACCCTGACAAACAGCACCACACAGGCCCTTTCCCTTTTTGAAGAAAAACAGGGGAGGGAGGAGGGGAGGGTACAGCTAAAGCTAAATTGTCCCATAAAACATTTTACTACAGCAAACCCATTAACATTTGACTCTGCTATAGAACCTGAACAATGCTAAAGGCTGCAAAATGCCTGCCTGAAAAGGCGATGCAAAACAATACGGTCGCACAAAGAGCCCTTGCCAAGGCGGGAAGGGCCCCCGTGCAGACCCCCTGCCCCGCCGTTGGGTGCTTTCATGCTCATGCTAGCTCCCCATGCTGAAAAGGCACAGGAAAGGTGTTTTGTTTCAAAGTAAAACCTTTCCAGACGAAGCGTGCGCTGCAGAAAGGCAAGGCACACGCTGGCGTTCCCCTTTTACAGGAATGACAAGAGCCTTTTGCTCTTGCAAATCAGAAATACTCCTCAGGCCCTGCTCTGTGGCCTCAAGGCCCTCTCCACCCGTGTAGGAACCCCAGCAGGCTCAGCCTGGGGGATCCCTCCCATCCTGCTCCCGTGGAGATCGGGAGCACATGGGGACCAGAGCAACCAGCCACACAGCCACCGTCCAAGCTCCACAAAGCTATTGCTAACTGTAATTCTTCTCCATTTCTGCAGGAACATTCAACTTATGCAACTTACATTTTTCTACAGTACTGAATGAGTTTTCTGACCTAATGAGATTATCATGTGAACTGGATTAGAGAAGACTAAGTTTTAACTCATATGCATTTGCTAATAAATTCAACGCTGGAAATCAGCTGAGGTTCAAGCAGCCATGAGCATCTCTAAGCTTCGATTTGATACTTTTAGTCAGCCATAAACAATACTTTCCCCTACAGACACACATGCACATAACATACTTTTTTCCTTAAGGCTCTGTTCATACCTTCTTTTTTTTATTCCTTTCTGCTTGCTTTTTATGATCAGAACTGCCAGAACATCTCCTTGCAGAAAGGCTTTGGGAGACCTCAAGAGCAGTATCTCACAGGGCTGAACCCTGCACAGGCCTCGCAGGCATCTCTGGCAGCAGAAGCAGAGCTGCAAGTGGCCTCCAACTTTTGGGGACCCATTAGGAAAGCGACAGGAGCTGATGCACTGCCATCCCACCCACCCTCCGAAGTACAGCAGGTTTCAGTGTCCCAAGCCCAAAGACAAGCAGGACTGACATCCAGGACCAGCAAGCCTTGGCCTGAGGAAGGCGGGTAAATGAATTTCCAAGAGTGGCAGCTGTCAGAAAACCAACGTTGGTAAGGAGCCTCCTGGGTGGGAAAATGTCAGACCGACTTGTCAATCAGAGGGCAATGGCTGACAAAGGCAAGTTTCTTGCTACGTCTTATGGGGGCCTTTTTTTCACCCACAAGCAGAAATTCTGGCTCTCCCACATTCATGACAAGACGTCTTTTGGAAAGCACCCTCCACACTCCACCAGGTAGGGAGCAACACAACAGTGGTCAGGACTGACCTACCGCTCCAGGTCCACCGAAAACCAACCGCTGGCCATCATGGGCAGGTCAAGCAGTGCCAGATGGGGGCCCATTTTCAGAGCTGTGTGCCTGCAGGAGCAGGGGTTCTGTTGTTCAGAGGGGAGATGTGAACAAGGGAAGCCCCACTGCTCTCCTCCACCAGCCCCAAGGAACAGCTGGCCACAGCATGAATATCCACCCTGGTCTGGGATGTTTGACATCAGTCAGAGAGGGAATTAAGGTGCGTGGGTCTGTGACTGCTTTACACGTTAACTCTGGACAGGATGAAAACGTAACCCACTGGTTTTGCCTTAAGCAATACTTGGCTTATTCTGTTCCCGAGCTTGTCTCCTGTGCAGCGTATTTCTTTTGCTGATAAATATTTATGCTCAGTGATTTTGATTTATACAAGGGGCTTAAATATTGTAAAGCTGGATATAACCAGCGTAAAACAACATAAAACAAAGCACTAGTATCCAGAATGGGGTGGACTAAAAAGGCATGGATCCTGCAGCGGCCAAATTTTACCCCAGAAATGACCTTTTCCCTCCCCCAGGACTGGCACAAATTGGCAGCTTCCCCTTCTCTGCTTTACAATTGAGATTCCCAAACTGTGTGTATCAAACAGGAGAGGTGTTTGCAGTATTGCCAAGGTTACTAGAGTGAAAACATTGCAAATGGCATTTGCATGATTGTACTTTCAAATCCTAACTTGTAGCAACAGTGCATTTTAAATGAAGGTGATTTATAACTCAAACCAGAACGCTAATCATATTCTGGAGTAATAGGATTTATTTGTTGGTTGTTTGGTGGTTGTGGTTTTTTTTCAGCTCAGAGACAACAAGCTATGTTCATGAAAAGGGAGATGGCTGGGCTTAAACCCTACTCCAACAACATTTTGAAAGGATTAGAAAACAAACACAAATGTGCTCCATTTTCAATATGCTGTTCAGAGTCTGTGTATTTTTTAATGCTTCCCTGCTACGAGAACGTCCTAAATTGCTAAGCAAGTTCAGACAATTGCCATTTTAAATGGAAAACTCAGATTAGCACAAAAAAAAAGGAATCGTCTGGGGATCAGGAATGGATGTTTAACAGCGCCCAGCTGTTCTCCAGCTATGAAACTCCTTACCCAAAGCACACTGGGCACGTTATGAAGCAACGCTCAGTCCTCCACCAAGACTAGGATTTACAGCCCAATATCTTGACCAACTAAAGCTGGAAGCAGTTGCCATGTTCCCCATGACACTGGATTTCTGGGATTGACTGTTAAGGTCCTGGGGCACCTAACTTCAAGTCATGCAATATTTATGGGGAGAAAGAGCTCGTTTAGACTGTAATTTAGGAGGCGCACTAAATCTCATGGCCCATACCCTTACATGGAATAAATGGATTAAGTCAATATACACCACCCAAAGAGCTTGATTTTAACCTCCAAGCCTTGCACACACCAGGCTTACGGGAACAAAGGTGCTCCATAAGGAATTGAGGGTTACCAGAAATAGTTCCAATAAATTCCCTTTTTTTTTTTTTAACAAAAAGAACTTTTCCAGACATTTCTGAAATACTTCTGTAAAGCACACATTAAAGCCACCTTCTAGGGCTTGTTTTAATACAACTATTCTCAGTGGTGGCCTGTTAAGTTAACCTGTCAGATGTGGGAAACCAGGAGAACTCGAGTGCTCTGTTACTGCAGCCATTTGAAGAGATGATAAACTTCATCTGGCTGGTGGGAACTTCATATAACACACACTAACCTGGTCATTTAAATTCCACGGTCATATACTTGCTGGCTATTTTGGGCTAGTTAAATGGGCGTCAAGTTAGGCACCTAGAAATAGCACCTAAAATCTCTAGTTGTGTTTGGAAATTTTGGCCTTAAATATGTTCGTACACACACTGATTTTGTACAGTGTGTGTGTATATATATGTATAATTTCACACGCACATATACATATGTCTATAAATGAAAAAATTAATCTAAAATATGTCGCCCTGCAATCTGTCAAATAAAGCTGATATAATAAATATGTCACTTTATTTAACAACTGATGCTGAAGAGAACTAGGCAGAATGAAAGAAATCAAGACAGGGCTTAGTAAAAACACTGAGGAAGGCAGAAATTAAAGCAATCAATCACATTCTCGTGGAACGTCTACACCACTCGAAATAATATTTTATTGTCTGCTATTGATTGGATGCCACCGAACAAAATTGCAAACAATGAATCTGGTGTTATAAACAAGAATCACAATAAGAATAACTTATTTCAAAGCCTCGGCTGCAGAACAGTTTGCACTCTGCAGAGCCAGGCATGGAGCACTGGACACCTACTTGCTCTACCACCATAACCTAAGAAAATATCCCTGCTTGTTAACAACAGTAAGGTTGGCACGCAACGGTGCCCAAAATAAGAGCACACTCCTCATTTGCCTTCCTTTGCATTTTCAGCATAAGCATTTAAAGATTTCAAACTTTGGTGGGACTGGAGGGAAGGACAAGGACATGGAAGAGAAGTGGCACTGTTAGTTCAAACAGTGAGATCTTAGTTCAGGAAGGAGGAGAAGAACACCTTGAATTTTAATCTCCCGGTAAAATAGTAAGAAAAATCAAAGAAATTATGCTAAATCAGAGAGCAAAGCATGACTGTAGTACCCAGCAGCCAAAGCCAGGCAACTTAGTGAAAAAGAAAAGAAAATTTCCAAAGGCCCTTCATCAGCCACTGGTCCCAAGTCTCTTCCCAGGTGCTTTGCCCTCTCGCGGATGGGACGCTGTTACCTCGACCTGTGCAGGGGCAAGGGAGATGGGTCAGGACCCAAGCTGAGTCTGACGGAGAGAACAGAATGCAGGACAAGTCATGAGACACTACGTCCTGTCGCTGCTAACTAAACCTCAACTTACTCATCGAACACCTCGACTAACACCAGCAGGACAACCTGAGAAGCAAGGTGCTGCTCAGGCTGACCATGTATGTTCACCTCTAGAAAGGACAATACAGTGCTTTACAGCCGTGAGGAGTAGGACCCATGTCTGGTACCCAAACCCCCCTGAGCTTGCTTTGCTGTAAGAAGTAATTAATACCTGGCAGGGCTTTTTTGTGCAACTGGGGGGAAGTCCTGCTTCTTCCTTTCCCCTTTAAAGCCCAGAGGACAATAAAACAGAGCACTACTAACACCTCTAGGAAAATCAGATGGAATGGTGATCAGATGAGCCAGTCATTCCTGACAATATCCAGACTCTAAAATAAAAGTGGGCAACTATGAATGCAAAAGGCTGGATGAAGGAGCAAGCAGCCAGGATGGATTAGAGAATACAGCTCTTCATGGGTTGTCCTGTGATGTGACCGTGTTGTCACACATTAGCCATTTATATATATGTGCAAATGGCATGAAAACACTGGGCCAAATCCATCCACAGTGCAAATTCATTGAGTTCCAGCAGATCGACACTGGGTGCTAATTTGGCTCATTATGCGTAACTGAACGTAATTCTAATTGACGGTTTTGATTACACCTCACATCACTTCTGCTCTAATTTATCCACATGGGGCAAGAAAGAGGTAATACACAGATTGAGGTCTGGCTCCAAGGGTGACAGCAACAGGAAGAAGAAGGAAAATCACCCCTGGACCTGTGCACGGTGGCCAGGGGTGGAGCTGGAGGCATTCCCCCACTGAAGAAACATTTACCTTGCTGGTATTCAGGAATCGGGTTGTTTTTAATTTACCATTACACAGCTGTACATACCCAATAGTTTGCTACGCACCCCTGAAATATCCAGTCTCTACTATTACTGCAGCTTTTATGGAGTGGGAGTCCCTTTAGGCATTTTGGGGGTAAAAACTCTGCTTGTTATGTGAGACAGAGTGTGTTTGTGCATGGGCAGGATTACAGTTTGGGGGATTTGGAGTTTATAATTATTTTTTCCATCTGTCTCATATACTCCCCCTTCTCATACAGAATCTTTGTGTCTCACATTAGAAGACAATTTCAAACCTACAGGGATCAGCGGTGCCAGCCCCACCTTCCTGGGAAGAAGGGGTACTTCTTCCAAGGGCTTTCAGTTAACGTGGATGAGAGTCTGGTATAGTGGATACACCCATCAACCAGCTGATAAGCAAAAGCTCTTGTCTTAATGAATTCTAATTACTTCAGAAAGGTCAACCTAGACCCCCGCCAGGATGGGAACATCCTCAGAGGGCAGGGACTGCACAATAGTGTCCCTGGGCAGATCCATGGATCTTGGTGAATTTGTACTACGAATGTTTTGGTCCCAGAAAGCCCAGCTGATACCCCGGGGCTGCGGGAAAAGCTAAGGGGGAAAGGGCACAACAGGTTGAAACACAGCATGCAAAGTGGTCAGCCAGGGGTCAGGTCACTTCCAAACCCAGAGAAGCTTGCCTCAGATCTGGGTCTGGCCAACGTCTTGATCAATGCCTTTGACGAAGAGTCGAGAACATGCTTGTGAAAGGTATGGTGGGACCAAGCCTGAAAGGGGCATGAGTGAATGCTTCAGAGGAGAGGAGCAGAATTCAGACTGACCATGACCTGAAATGCAACTATCTGAAAGAAGCAAGAAGGAAATCCACAGAGCCTTCAGGAAGGACATCTGCAGAGCACAGGCACAACAAGAGGTGCTGGTTTATGGTCCAGGGTGGAGGGGCAGGCAAAAGGGCCGTGAAGAGCCAGCAATGAGAGCAGCATCCCAGAGCTGAAGCTGTGGGATGTGCTGAGAGGAGGGGGTACACAGGAGGCACATGAACCCGCCACAGCAGGGAGGAGATAACCCCCAACCTTCCCACTGGGGGCGCTGAGGGAAGCTGCCCTCATCCCAGCCTCTGGGCTCCCTATCCAAGACCAGGGACCCTTCCTGCTATCAGGTCAAGGCACATCCCACAATCAACCCAATTTGCTCTCTGGCCACAGCTGAATTTCAAGAAGCAGCTCTGGCTTTGAGACCAAGCCAGCCAGTGTGCAGAGGAGGACACTACACGTCCATGGCATGGATTTTGGGGTGGCAGGTGCCCTGCCACCTGGTTAGCAGAAGGCTCTTCACGTACAATGAGCATTTAAAGGGGTGGAAGGAGCCATCAAGATGTACAAAGCCAAAGCTGTCCAAACCTGTGCGATGGAAGGCAGCGGCGTGGAGGAAAGCAATCTGGCACCCTCTAGTGTGATGCTCTGAGAAAAGCTCGTCCCTCCCGCACCCTTCGCCGCACATTTCCTCGCAACCACGCAGGCTGTCCGTGCCCGCAGGCTCAGTCTCATCAACCCTCTTTAATTGCCATCCACTGTAGCAAGACACGAAACTCATTAGCGTGAGCAGCATCACGTCACAGTGAGCCTCTCAGGCCATTTCCCTCCCAAGACTTTCACCAGGCACAAGCCTGATCTGCCAGAGATGTGCAGCCCAGCAAGGCTTTAAAAGAGATTTTTCAACATTTTGGGAACCCGGCGTGGCTGAGACTGATGAAGTGCCAATGCCAGGATGCCGGGGCCATGGTCACATTCAGCACTGCGCTTGCAGGGTTGAACTTGAAGGCAGACGTGTCCCAGGGCATGCCTTGGGAAATGATTTGTCACTGTTTGACAGCACCGAGCCAGGAGAGAGCAGATTCAGGCAACTGCATGACATCTGGGGTGGGACATCTTTGTATTAAGAGAGGCTGAATTACAAAAAAAACACCCAAGGACCGGCCAGGGTCTCCCAGCCCAGCCTGTCCCCAGTGGCACACACACATCTACAGCTGCCTGAGAACGTTTCGCCTTTTATGACTTGGCTCTCAAGCCATCAGAAGAAAAACAACTTTCTTCCTTTCCTAATCACCTTCACCGTCCTCCAGTGAACTTTTGGGTAATGTATGCTGTGTCATCAGAGCAGTGCCGCTTCACGAATAGTAAACAGGCGTCTGTATATTTCTCAGGATGACAGTTCACATTATCATTGAACCTGAGGAGCCAACGCAGAGCACAGGCAGGAGGACATAAAATACCCCCAACCCAGTGAGCACCATCCCCTCCCAGGAACTGGGACCACTTCCACAAACACTACTGAACAAAACCTCCTCCTTTCCAAGGGCTTTGCAAGCAAAAGGAGGGTTAGGTCAGACCATGCAGTCGTGGGACAGCAGTTGGTGGCCTGACCTTCAGTGCCTGGGATGGTCTAGCTGGGACAGCTGTCCCAGCAGTGACTGCTGCCTCTGCCAGCTGTCAGAGACAGGACAAGGCTGAGCCCCAAAGGGCCACGATAGATAATGCTACTGGTACTGCAAACACATTAATGTGAGTGTCCCTGTTGACCCTGGAGAGCTGGCATCTAACCAACCTTTGTGCAACTGAAGATCACCCCTTCTTGTCACATCATTGTTGGCATTTTTACATGTCGGAGGTTTCTATGATCTGCATTGAGATGGGTGTTTTGTGTTTGGTTTAGGGCAAGGTTGTCACCCCAAAACCATTCTCTATCCTCATCCCTCATGCTCTTCCTTTTCCTTTCAGTCCAATACCAAAGGACCTTGCTCAGGGCCATGTGTCTCCTGCACCACCTCTTCCATCCCCCGCTGCGCCCCTCCAGGTCCTCCTCTCCTCTGCATCAGCCAGATATTTCCCATGAAAACCAGCTGCCAGTAATGCAAGCCATGGATCTGGCTCAGCTTTAGTTAAAGCTGCATCCAATTTTACAAAACCCATCTAGCAAGCAAGTTCATCTCCTATAAATAAACACAAAACCTGGGACATTTGCCTGGCCCCTGAAACAAAAGGATTTTTGCTACACAGCTTAAATTTTTATTGCTAGTTAGTGTAAGAGAGGCTGAAACACAAAAATGCAGGCTGAGCCAGGCTCTACGCAAGCTTTTGCAGGCAGATTAGCCAGTGTATCCCCTTAATGACCTTTAAAATGCCTCTTGCCTGTCATGCTAAATTGCATGGTCATTTTGTGATGCGGACACATGTGCAGAGAAGACTAAGCTGAGACCATCCATGACGCAGACTGCTCACAATTTATATACATGCTCTAAAAAATGTGATTTTTCTCCCTTGAAAATGCAAGATTCCTTCTTAAAATCAACTTATATTTTCAAACCATAGACTCACCAAAAATGAATATTCTGAATTCATCAAGCTAAACTTATCAGAGAGGTCGCTGGAGCTATGATCAAGACATTAGAGTCATGGCCAGACCACCAGTCCCCATCAGAAGCAGCAATGTTTTTGGAAGCAGGGCAGGAGAATAAATGTTAAAGCAACTCCCTTACACTGGCTTTCCCACTTGCCAACCACAGCTTCCTTGACACGTGCAGTGCTTGAAGCTTTCTGGAAAACCACAGACAGATACAATTTGGCCATAAAAATGTTACGGAAGAAGTGTGCCATAGGACATCACTTCAAAAGCAGGTCTTGGCAAAATGTGATGAGGATAAGTACTGCCCTCCCAGACACAAACCAGGCTGCTGCTGCTTTGTGTCCTGCCTGCCACAGGAGGTACCTGGGGAAGAGTAGCAAAGAGATCGCTCTGAGTGTACAAAATTGGGTTGCATTTTCTAGTTATGCACTTACAGAAGACACAAAAGGAAGAGAAACGGGAGCCCAAGCACAATACTTGATCTACATTTGTACAACAGTGCTACATCGCGCGTGTCCACGCCTAGAGCTGTTAAGTGCTACTGCAGTAGGAAAACTAATACGATACTACCCAAATTGCTTGCAACATATTTTGTGTCCCACCATGCCCTCCCTAAAAGTTGTGAATAAGAACCATTAAATGAAAGCCGGAGAGCAGGTCATTGCTCAAGGTCAATTGATGCACCTCCTTCATGGTGAATGAAGTTGCACCTGACAAGGGCTCGGCCACAGGATCTCGGGAAGGTTTGGGCAGGGGCCGTGTTGGTGAGAGCAGAGTGTGACAATGAGACAAACAGCCTGAACTGTTGTAAAACTGAGGCGCTGAAACCATATGTCAACCAGAAATAGAATAGAATAGACTATTTCAGTTGGAAGGGAGCTACAGTGATTATCTAGTCCAACCTCCTGACCAATTCAGGGCTGACCAACACTTAAAGTACATTACTAAGGGCAATGTCCAAACACCTCTTAAACACTGACAAGCTTGAGGAATCGACCACCTCTCCAGGAAGCCTGTTCCAGTGTTTGACCACCCTTTCAGTAAAGAAATGCTTCCTAATGGCCCATCTAAACTCCCCCTGGCATTGAACCATTCCCACTCATCCTATCACTGGATCCCAGGGAGAAGAGCTCAGCACCTCCCTCTCCACCTCCCCGCCTCAGGAAGCTGTAGAGAACAATCAGGTCCCCCTCAGCCTCCTTTTCACCAAATGAGAAAGCCTAACGTCCTCAGCCACTCCTCGTAGGACATTCCTTCCAGCCCTGTCACCAGCTTTGTTGCCCTCTTGTGGACTCATTCAAGGACCTGAACATCCTTCTTAAATCACGGGGCCCAGAACTGAGAGAACAGCAGGATAATCATCTCTCTTGACCGGCTGGTCATGCCACGTTTGATGCACCCCAGGATGCAGTTTGCCCTCTCGGCTGCCCGGGCCCTCTGCTGACTCCTGTTGAGCCTGCTCCAACCAGCACCTCGCTGTCCCTACTTCTCAGCTGGGAGAAGAGAGGAGTGCAAAGCAGTGGCACATATCTGCATTTGTGCCATTAGGGAAAAAATCTTTAAAGTTAACACATTATTGCTTAGTTTCCAACAAGTAGTGTAACAGAGATAGATTTTTCTCAATATCTTTATTAACTTATTTTTCTTGTTTGTTCTTTAGCCATTACTTAGTTCAACTCAAACTTACCATTAAATGTACTCCCATCAATGCCAGCCAACAAAGCATTTATGCACGTACTTAACTCAAAGCAGATAACTAAGGCGCATTCAGCAAAACTCACCCATACACCTCACTTTTTTTTTCTCTGAATAGGGGCCCTCCATCGTTTTAAAAGCTGTATTTCTTTTCAGCATAAAGTACCGCAGCCGCAAAAATCAATGCACCATGCTCCATCAGTGTGCATCTGTCACTCAGATCCCAGCATGGGAAAAAGAAGAGGCATACATAGAAAACACTCACCCAGTCCCTTTCCTTTAAGAACAGCCAAGAGTAAAAAGATACATAATTTAGCAGAACAGTTTTATTTGTGTATCGGGTTATTTTAAACGTCAGCTAAGGTTATGTTCTTGTCATCAGTTGCTGCTGGGTGTTGCTTCAAAGTCATTTTGAGTCACTGTTCTCCATCTTCATCTGCTGATGGGCCCCCAGGTAAAGATGGAAACGTAACTTCCCTTGACATGGGTAACCTCCAATAAAGTAACGACTTCCCTTTTGACGTGATGGTTAGAATAAACAAGGGCAGGCGGAAGGGAATAGGAAGGGGACTGTAGCTCTTGAAAAGCAAAGAAAATGGGTCACATCCTGCACTCCACTTCAGTGGCATCGCATTCACTCCAAGCTATTTGCAAAGCAGCGAGAAACTCATTAGACTGCTGCTAGGGCTATTGATGGGAATGCAAATCTTTACCTACAGTACCTTGTTCCACAGCAAATGAACAGCAGGCTGGGGAAAAACAGAAAGCTGTAGTCTGGGGTCCGGGAGTCCGGCAGACTAAAGTATCATATCTCTTTTTCTGATCTCAGTCCAAAAAAACCCCAAGGTCTGACTTCACTCAGATTTTCCATTAATTGCATCAACACTGACTTTAAAGAAAGTCCTCCAGGTTTCCATGAGCCTGAATACGGTGAGGATCGGAGCCTGAGCATTCAGTAAATCAGCCTGAGTCCGGCGCAATATGAAAGGGCTGTGCTCAGAGGGATACAGTCTGGCTGGCGCTTTGCGAAACCAAGGGAAGTCTCCTCTGGAGTCGAGCTTTTGTTTTGGCCTGACACAAGACTTGCCAGAGCCAGTAATTCTTTCCATTATCTTCCATGGGCTTTGGATTAGGTTGCTTATAGTGAATTCAGCTTTGATTGCCTGAAGTGATACTTCATGAGATCATTTAGCTCAGAAACCAAGGTAGAAGGTTTCCAGAAAAATCCTACCCTGGTCTTCCAAGGGATCCTGCTGTGACAACGACTAAGTCATTGCACTGGTCCCAGTAACACTACCTGCAACTGGATCACACAGCCAGGGGCTTCTGCTCTCTGAGAAAGAGCAGTAATATCCCCCATCTCGACCCCTCAGTAGGGTCTGCACCCGCTGTCACATGTACATTTTCCACAGAGCGCCAAACATTGTCATTTACACCCATAAAAAGCTGAATTCAGCACTCTTTCCATAAAACGGATCGTGAACCCTTAACACCACTTGCCTCTCCTTGGAATAATAAATTATGAGGACAAATGGCAGAATCATTATCAGTTTCAATATCCAGTCATAAATAGCCTTGTAAGAACACTCAAATGATGGTGTTTTATTGCATTAGATATCACTTGCCATTAATTACGGCATGAAACTTTTGTACTTTGATGAAAAGCATTTTAGCCAGCTCAGTTATAAATTTAAAACAGTCTTAAAACAAAAGTCACCTCAAGTTGCGGGTTAGTTTTGGGTTTTTTTTTCTCTACAGATCTGAACACAAAATAGCATTTTAAGCTTGGAATGACACAAAAGCAAGGTTTTAGAAAAGCTGTTTTATTGCACACACATTCAGCTTTAGCTGTAACAGTACCTATGGCCGTTTTTTACCGTAACTTTGTTGGCAGCTGGATTTCAGTGCTGCAGATACTTCATAGTTCATTTGGTTTAGTAGGGGTTTTCTTGCTAATGATGAAGTGCTGTTGTGAATCAACGCGATCCGGTTTGCGTTTCTGCCCTGTTTCTTTTGTCTGGATCATTTCCCCTTCCGTCTGTCACTGTAAGTCACCACGCAGGACAGACCCACAGCTGGCTGCAGAGCAAGCCTGGTGTCAACAGGAGCCGGTGGGTTCAGCCCCTAGCAAACCCGGGATACCCACAGGACCTCCCATACAGAATTCAACTTCAGCCTAACTTTA
The DNA here is from genome assembly GCA_013398815.1 of Ibidorhyncha struthersii. Classification (NCBI taxonomy): domain Eukaryota; kingdom Metazoa; phylum Chordata; class Aves; order Charadriiformes; family Charadriidae; genus Ibidorhyncha; species Ibidorhyncha struthersii. Next base: position 287,705 of record VZSZ01001061.1, read on the forward strand.
GTGGGACGACCCACAGGAGCGAAGCCAAGATCTACATTTTCGAACAATTGTGAGATTAGCCGTCAAATTTGCAGGCTGAAGGGATTCAGGCTGTGGCAATTTAAGTTGCTGCTCCGGGGGCGCAGGGTATCAGCCCATGGCATTGATCCCATTCTGCATCCCCTTGCAAAAGGTGTTATTCCACCTCTGCTCTGGACACAGTAAACTTACAGCCACCACAGCCAAATCCTCCTGAGACCAGGATTCAGAGCCTCTGCTCAGCTGAACAGCAGTACATCTATTATTAAATCCAGAGGGATTGCTAACATCCATACCTGAATGTACAGTCCCAAATCCAGATGCACAGCACCAGCTGTACTGGCTCCCATAGATTTTTAAGTAGATTTGGAGAAGACATTTTACTTTCCTTTCCCAACCCTCCAGGAGAAATTACTGGTGGCTCGGTTTTTAAATTATTCTTATGAGACCTGGGAGACCAAGGTTTGGCTCTTGTCTAGCCAAAGGCTCTCACTTCGCACAGGGACACAGGAAAAACACTCAGCTTCTCAGTAGGATGGTGGGAATCTGCTCAAGCTTAAGACCTCTATGTTTAGAAGTCAATCCCCATGACAGTCAATGGAGATCTGGTCCCAGCATTCAGCAGTGACTTCTTGTCCTCACGTGCCTGGAAGTGGCCCCCAGGAAAATTTGCTCTGTAACCCTCCTGGAGACAGAGGTGAAGCTGACCAGTTTGCAGTTTTCTTGGATCCTCCTTACTCTCTTTGAGGATGAACCTAAGATTAGCCTCTTCCCAGTCATCGCGGTCCTCCCACAATCATCACTACCCTTCAGAGAGCAGTCTCACAATGACATCAACCAGCTTCCTCAGCACCCTTGAACACATCCCACTTGGTCCCATGCACCCATGTATGCCATTTTGCTTCAGTAGTCCCTAAATCGATCCTCCCCTACTACAGGCAGCACCTATCTCCTCTAAATTCTGCCATTGGGCACATAGATAAAGAGGCTTCACAGCAGACCTTGCCAGTAATGACAGTGGCAAAGAGGACCTCAGCTTTCTCCATGCTCTTTGTCGTTAGGTTGGCCAATTCATTCAGCAGCAAATCAATATGTTCTCCTGTTTTCCTTTTTCTGGTGATTCATCTATACAAATCCTTATTCTTGCCCCTCACACCCCTCACCAGTTTCATCTCATTTTTGGCTTTTTGAATTTCATCCATGTTGGAGCATATCTGAGATCCAAGGACAAGTGACATTTCCCAGGACTCATCAGCACCTGTAAAAACAGATGTCATTGTCGCAACTCAACTGTTGCTTGAAATGGTGACCATTTGCTTTTTGACACAAAAGTGAGAAATTGAAGAAAAACAGTCTAATTGCTCATTTAAGGCAGCCTGTTCTTTCCCTTCTGCTTAGCCAGTTAAACCCTCCTTTGACAATCTGAGAGTTTAGCTCCCAGTGCTCTTGCTTAAAATATAACAGATGGCCTCTAATAAGTAAATTGAAAAGTGCAAATAAGGTTAAAACAATTTTTCTTTATTGAATATCATTAACTTCAAGGCTGTCCACTTTAAAATGCTAATTAAACCTCACTTCCTTTTGCAGGGTTCTAGAGAAGAAAGATTGCTGTGGGGTAAATTCCTCTTGTTTGTAGGGGACTAGCCCAGCAAACTGATAGCAAACTGGGCTATTACGTGTCCCGAGCTTAAGAAGTAGAGTTGGAAGCTTTCCATTTATTTGTTCCTTCCATATTAGTTACTTCCCACAAACCAAACACAGTCAAGAAGGAAATTCAAAAGGAGCCAAGTGTGAAACCCCGGTCTGTCCACGTGGCAAATGACCGTTTCTCCGAAGGTCACTATTAGTCCAAACCAAATGCAGTTCTTAGCACAGGATTTCTGACACCGTGTTGTAGCCCTACAAAAATGTCATGCTGCAGGTACGGGGCTCTGTATTCCTGGCACCTCACACAGAGTACAAGAGGTGCTTCAGCACCTCGCCCCCACCTCATCCCTAATTTCCAGTTCAAATTTATTCCCAATCAGTCTGTGCCGCTTGTTCGTGTGCCAACATTGTTCTTTGGCTTAAACAGCTTTCCTCCTGCTCTTTACCCCCAACCTGAAGGATTTATATTGAACGATGGCACTGCCTCCCAGCTTCCACCTGCTAGGCGAAGCAAGCTAAGCTTTTAATCTCCTCTCCTAGGACAGCCTTTCCCTTCCCCTGATCAATGTATGAGCCATCTTCCTCAACTCTTCCAGTTTTAATTTTTCTTTCCTGAACACAAGACAGCAGATTTGCAAACGCCCTCCCAGTCCAGATCTCACCAGAGCCTTGTGCGAGGCAATGCTCCCATCTCAACTGGAAAGGCACGCAGGTAAGCTCAAGGACAACATTCACCTTCTTCACGGCCAGGTCATACTCACAGTTTCTAGTCACTGCGCGTTGAAATCTTTCACTTCCTCTACCCCTGCTAAAGGTTGAGCTCCCAGTCCGATACAGCTCCAAAAGGTACCACAACTCAGTCCCCAAAGACAGCCTCATGCTCAACTAAAAGCAGCGGGTGTGAAGTAACCAGCTTTTTGGCCAATGGCCTCAGGACAACAGCATATCACTGGGAGCAAGGAGCTGCCTTGCCTGGCGGGTTTGATGCCAGGTCCCAGTTTGCAGGCCAGCATCGGTAGGCTGGAGGAAGCTCAGGGAAGGAGCATTTTCCATGTCTCCCGTGATCTTGGGCTGCTGTAGAGGAAAAAAGCAAGAGGCATCAGGCTAGAAGAAGGGGAGCCTGACTGAGTACCTGGGTCCCCTCACCAAGTGATTCCCAAGTTTGAATGCATTCTCCCTCTCCCTCTAAACACGATTCTTGCTCTCTTGAGAAAGTTAATTCACTTTATCACTTAAAGATTCAGGGTATAAACTACAAAATGCAGAACTTGATATAAATAACCTGTTCAGTCTCACCTCAGTGATTTCTCACCTAGACAATCTGGCTGGACATCAGCAACTCTCACCTCAAAATACTCGTGCTATGGACAATCCAACACTGCCTGTCCAGTGACTCTGACTTACAGCAACATTTCTGGGGCAAGAGAGAAGGAAGAGTTTGTTAACATTTACTCTGGCTGTTACAGGAAGCACTCGCCCCATGGTGGCTCATCTCTTTTGCTATAGAAGCCCATGAACGATGGGAGTTGACTACCAACAGGCAGGGGAAGTTGTTAGCTACACTTGTTTAACTGGTCCATTTATAAAGCATGCCAAAACCACACACACCACAGATGCAAAAGAAAAATCTGTGTTCACCGGGTAAATAGCAAAATGAGTCTATGCTGAAAGGCTTTTGGGAGAGTCTGCAGTGTTGCAAACATGGTGAGATGGAATCACATGAAACATCACAGCTGTATCTTCTGAGCCAAGAGTCACTCTGAGGAGAAAAAAAAAAAAAATGCTTTGACAGCAAGGGAGGTCTTGAAATGCAGCTGATTTGCATATTCATTCAGTTGAACTGTCTGACTAAATCACATATTGGATTAGCTTCATGCAATATCTTCTCTTGCCGCTGCTTGAGTAGGCATTTCTTCTAAAGGACAACAATGGCGGGGACCAGAATAATTAGGCTGAGAAATGGAAATTGGAAAAGCCTATTGTCTCCTTTCAACAACATCTTTCTTGATCAAACGGGTATTTCTGCTATATGCAACTGTCCTCAAGTAAGGCAGGAATCTAGCAAAGAAACGATACCAGGAGCGACAGGGGAATGTCCCATCCTAACCTAACAAGCTGTGGCAGCAGTGTGAAGAGATGCTCTCAGGAGGCATAAGCTGTGATATCAAAGTTGTGTGAGAAACCTTTGCTTCTTATTTGTTTTTTGCAACATGTTTATTTTAAGATAGAAGTCCTCAGCTAAGAAGCAGCTCCATTTCTGCTCTGTTTCTCTGTCTAAGCCCTTCTGTTATACAGCATGGCTTAGACTATTTTTCAAGGAGAATTCCATCTTCCAGTACACCAGTATTTATCAGATGTGGAAGAGAGTTGAGGTTTCAGGAGGGTAGTGCATACATGTCAGTCAGAGAGTAAATATCGTCTCCGAACAGCAAGTTGAACAGACCTTTGTTTTCCCGTGCAGTGCTTGTCTAAGTCTTAAGGGAGCTGTCTTTCACTGAACCGGGGTACTGAGCTCGCAGGCATAACACAAACGCCTGAAAGAGTCCAGCTTGAAGGGATAAACACAAGCAAGGGCATGCAACAGAAGGACAAAAAGCAAGAATGTAAGTAACAAAGCTCCCGACCTACGTCTGCTGGATATCTCCACGCAGGTGGATGGAGAGGACTGTGTGAAGGGAGTTGGGGAGGTCCATCTCATTGATTTGACAGTAAAAACAGAGCAGTCCCAGAACAAGAAAGCTTTTTAGTTGTGCGATGGTAACTGGGGACAAATCTTGTCTCCAAAGTTGAGACCAGCTTTCAATCAAGTCTTCAGGAGTTTTGGCACAAGAAGAAAACTTGGCTTTTTCTATCCTCTTCTCCACACCACTGCCTTTCTACTCAGCAGGGAGAAATGGCTCACTCAGGGGACAAATCACCCGATCTGTTGTAGACATCTGCCATAAAATAAGATGAACAGTGGCCAGAAACCCCTCTCCCTTGCGGTCCTCTCCTTTGATTATAAAAGGAGCCCATATGATAGAAGACACAGATGTCTACACTGGTCAGATGAATTCCACACCCGAGTGGCCAAAGGCTCCTGTTTGGCTGATGAGAAGCTAAAAGAGAAACGACAACCAGATGGATGCATTACAGAGTACTAAGGCACAATATAACAAATAAAAGCAGAGCTAATCACAGCATCTTAACAAAGAACATATCACAAATACCTGTCATCTAAAGAGCTTAGAGCAAGAAACATCGTATGTGATTAACAATATGCCCAGTTGTTCTAATGGGCAGGCTGATGCGCTAATGGATGAGGCAACTTAGGGGAAGACTGAAATCAGAGATCGTAGCAGTATCCATAGGCAGCGGTAGCTGCTCCTTCACCCTTACCCCTCAGGGTATGTGCTTCAAGAACACCGAACGAAATCATTGAGTTCCCACAGTGGTTGAGATGTTCCCAGAAGTCTGGGATCACCGCAGAAGCATCATTCTGTTTGTCAAGGCCAACTTTAAGAAGCAACAGAGGAGCAGAAGAAAAAGTGAAGCAAAATGAGGCTTGGGGCTGGACCTCAGCAGGAGGCAAGTTTGCTCAGGCAAGTGTCACATAAGAGAAGTTCTGAGCAGCCCACAGAAGTGGAAACAGCTAACAAGGCAAACCACGTACAAGAAAAGGTTGTATCTGCTGCAGAAGAGGAAAAAGTGTTCTAGGGGAAAAAAAAAATAAAAATCTAAAAATCTTACATTCTGGTAATGTGAGCTTTGATGACTGAAAGCTAAACCACTTGAACTGGCTAACCAAAGAGGCTTGACCGAGGCCGTATCAAAGCACAGGTGAGCCAGGGCTGTAACTGCTCTGAATATCCCACTTACAGATGTCCTACTTACACACCTCAGAGACACGCCCAGCAAAAAGCTGGTTACCAAAAAAAAATCATCCTGAGTTCTTTTGCTTTGTGCATCACATTGTGATTTTGACCTGCACAAAACGAGTGTAAAGTAGTAACAAGAGAAGATCCTTTGGTGTAGATATGGTTTTGTACCCAATTTGCACAGGTGTAAAACACTGTACTAAAATTTCAAGCCATGTGGAACCGGGACTACAGCCACCTTCAGAGAAGCTTTTTAAGGAAACGCTTCTCATGGGATAGTGATCCCCTGATGACAGAGTGAATGTCCACCCACCTTCTGATCATCCTTGGCCATGTGTTTGCTAATTTCAACCCAATTTAACATGAGGATTGAGATGTCACCGAAATCAAAATCCTAAAAGTTACATGAAAAATCTGTGGCTGCGGAGATGAAAAATCCAAATTAGCACCTTTCTGCTAGGGAAGGGGTTACAACTTCATGACAAGTACCAACAGCAGACAGTTTAGTTCTCTAAAATGTTACGCTTTTCTTCCCCCACCCCCTAACCTGCACACAGCACTCTGGGGACCGAGGTAATAGAAACACGGATGAAACAAACGATTTGTTGAAAGTTCTGCTTTGGCTTTTTGTGGCTTTAGTTACACATCCTTCACTGCGCTGCTCTGTGATCTGTAGTGGTAGCCGCAACTCCAAAGGAAAAGAAAGCTGAAAAACAAAAAGGTCCCAGTGGGATCGCACACGGCGGTATTCAGCTCAATTACTTATTAAAGCACCGGCAGAGCATAGACTTTTTTCAGTGCATTACTTATTCAATCAGAGCTCCAGCTCTCTCTCAGACTGATCCCTTAAGAAAAAGCAAACATCTTTCCCTGTTTGTTTCTAGCTGCATCACAAAAGACTTTAAAGACTCGAGGCTGCAAAGAAAACTGTTTGTCTTTGGGTCATGGTACACCAAGAGCTTGTGGGTGAATCAACTGCAGCTCTGATTGACTGGTGAGGGCACAGGGCCATCGAGCTAAGGAAGCTGCTTGGATTTTTCCATGTAACTCCATGACCCACCTCCAACCTAGAGCAGCTTTGCTTGTGCAGGACAGGAGATGCAGGTCAGACAGCGATGAATAACCTCCTTGCAGCAATCAAGGGTTTTGTTCCAGGAGATGAGATTAATTTTCCAGCAGATTAGTCTAGACTGGGAATAGCTCAGCAGGTCTTTAAACACAGAAGCTAACCTTTTGTCTAGACAAGACAAGGATGCCATGTTGCTCACCTTGAAGAACAGTAAGGTCACTTATGGGGGATGGAAGGAATCAACCTCCATCAAATATGTTGAGGTAGAAGACATTGGCTTGCCTTTAGATTTCTGTTAGCTAAAATGTTAATTAAGTCAGTAAACTCTCTACTCCAGACAACCAGAATAACAAGGTAGACAAGCTGACAAAAAAAACCATGTGATTTTGGAAACCAAAGGGAACCAGATCTTTCCATCACTGTGCCCGTGAGAGCAAGAAGCCTGTGGTTCTTTGGCAGGCTGATGTGCATTCCTGGAAAGACAAAAAGAAAAGAGTGGTGGAAGTCTTACAGCAGCATTTCTTCAAAGGACCTTTCCAGGGGGAGATTTATTGAGTCTTATTCTATCTGACACTAGTCAGTGAACATGTGCAACTTTGGTGAGCTGGAAAAAAAAGAGCTTGTCTATAAATTCTTATACTCCAGACACCATTCCTCAGAGGCCAGCCCTAATAAACCCATCACCACAGCAATACTATAATTCAGTGGTGCTCAACTCCTGGCCCTCAGAGCCTCGCATCTGAGTCTTTTCTCAGGGACTCCTGCAGCAAGCACACAGTGCACCAACTGCTCTGAGGAAACCGTGTTTTAATGCTAAAGTGGGATCCATCAGAGCACCCCAACCCAGCACAACAGAGAAGGAAGGGTTTCCTTCTCCCTACCCAGAGAAGACCTCAGGCCCAGACGGTAGTTAAACCACATAGACAATTTCCTACTAGCACCACATAACACTTTGTTAGGAGCCCATATATTATCTGGAAATGTTCTAATGTGCTATAAGCTGGGAAAAGAAAGCTTTAACCTTCTTCAACTGAGTAAGAAATTGACCTTGAGCTTCCCATTTCACCGGCAAATAAAGCCACAAAGCTACAGGAGACATCAGTCTTCTCACTCTGATAAGCCAAATGAGCTACTCAAGAAATTGTCACCAGAACTGCACAAAACTACAACATCTCTCTGAATCCCTTCCCTGTGTGGTTAACCTTGATGTCCAACCAGTGACCAGGCAGAACCAAAGACTAATGATGATAGTAATGCCGCTTAAACTAGTAGGCATTCTTTAACCTGCACTGATGAATACTTCTGTACCTCTCTGCAGCCTTGCTCAATGACAAAGCGACTGCTGACGGTGGAGGCCTGTGAGAAATATTATATGTTTTAGCACTGTACCTTGGGACCCAGAATAATAAGCCCATAAAAGAGATATATGCGTATTTGTAATGCCACCTTTTAAAGCAATTGCTTAAAAGAAGCCTGCTTTAGAAACTCGGAAATGTAATTCTTGACCTTCCTGAGTAATCATGCTAATATCAAGAGAAGTTATAATTATTCAGTTGTGAACAAAAAAAAAAAAAAAAAAGGCACTGTTCGTACTCGCAAATGAAGCACTTAAATATAAAAGGGAGAGCAAAGGAGGAACGTGCCCATTCCCCTGCTGCTCTGGAGGCGAGTCACGGCAAGGGGGTCCCATCCTCACCACGGAGATGCAGCAGGGACAGGGAGAGTGCTCCTAGGCTCCGTAATGGGAAGAATACAAATTTGAGTCACCCCACCTCCAGCAGGGATACAATCCAGCTCTCAAATACTTAGTAAGGAGATCCTCTACTCCCCACAATTCCCTGGCTTACTCCCTAGGCACATTATGACTCCTACAAGAAGGGAAGAAAAGCTTCAGTCACTTTCATTAAAACAAGTCTGCTTTATTCCCAAAAGAAATTTTATCCTAAGGGAAACATACTGGCACCACAGAACAGTGCAGCAAAGTGTTCCCACTTGTATAGGGTGATTTAGGAGGTTCATTCAAACTCTGCGACTTCCACACATCTCTCTAGAAAGGTCTCCTGCCTTGTATTTTCTCTAAGATTTACTCAGCCAGAGTCTACTTCATCTGGACTAAAACATTTGAAGTGGAAGAGCAGCAACAGAGCAAGACCAGTTCTGCTCAGCACCTCCAAGAAAGAAATGGGATATTGGCAGTATAAAAAAAAAACAGTGACCTACATGCCTTGTTGGGAGCAGAGCCCTACTTCTGCAGTCACACCCAGCCCAACACAAAGAATTTCATAGCCACCACACCTGAAGGAGAAAAGGAAAGCAGTATAACCCCAAACTGGTGTGCAGATGGAACCACCTCTGCTTTTTGAAACAGAAAGGAAACTTCCCATGTTTGTTCCCTTATTTTCTTTCTTACACAACCGATGTCAAGTAAAACATTGTGCAACAGTGCCTGTATCACATAGGGCCTCTGTGCTTTCCACAATTTATAAAATCCAACTACGTCATGTTTTATCACACAACAGACTTTCCATAGTGTCATGTAACAAGAATTCCCCTTCTCTGAGGATCCTGGGGAGTCTTTAAAGACGTTAATCAGCCTTCACACCACAAATCTCCACATATTAAAGAAAGATGGGATTAAGTCAGTGTGCTTATGCTTTCTGTTGGTTTCACGTAAGCAAAGATAGAAACATAGACAAGTTACAGATGTACAGAAAGATAGTTTCAGAAGATTTAAGCAGGAGAATTTGTGGAATTAAGATACAGTGCTAGACAGGTATGCAGAGAGGCTGGCATGCTAAACACATGGCAAAGCTGATAGACATGGGTAGAGTGATTCATATATGCGAGAGACTTGACTTTGTTATCCAGTTATTCCAAAACAGTAAGCACAATCTGAAAAGTACCCATGAAAAACTGAAGTCACAAACACACAGAACAATAGGATGCTTTTTTAATCAGGTTTTCAATCACAAAGTAAATTTTTCCACCAACACACTCAAACACAGACATTTAAAAATTATTTGTCTACAAAGAAGAACAAAATGATTTAAACAACTCCAGTAAATTCTGAGAAAATCTCTTCTGATCTTCTCCTTGGGAGTCCACTCTTCAGCCGACTTATAAATTTTGTTCTGCTTCTATTTCGCAAGACAAGAAGAGGTTGGGTTGTAGATAACCTTCTGTTCAAGCTCAGCGTATCTTTTCAGAAGTGGACGATAGAGCTAAAAAGGAAAAAGAAATAAACACGTCTAGGTTGAAAAACTAGATTTTTAAATCACGCTGCAGTTAAAGAACATCTTCAGACTTGAAAAATACAGCATCTTTGTAGGTACCGGAAGGTTTGGGTTTTTTTCCCCCAATTTGCTCAAGACAATGCTGCAGAATCTTCCTTCTTCAAATGTCACAGTCCTTTTTATCATCTCTTTTACAGCTTAATTTTATGACACGCACAGGTTGTTCTTATTGTGGCTGCATTCTTGCTATAAGCAGAAGTCATTACTTCTAGAGGAAGCAGCTCTGCTAAAGTCACCTCTCCCAGTGCGACATGCCCCCTTGGTAATAGCTGCCCTAATCGCCCAGGCAGAACTCCCGTCCTTGCCTCCCTCCGCTACCTCAGGACGGATCACTGCCTCTGTCCCCTCCTCCTCTGCCTTGCTAATAAGCACACTGCCACCCCCTAGCACAGTCAACCACCACCGTCAGAAAGGTCCTCCTTGGCCAATATGCTGACCAGGGCCTTCTAAAATACACTTCACACTCCCTCTCCCGCCCCTCCCATACTCCCATATCTATTTGAGCTGCTTCTCTCCTTCGCATCTTTCACAGCCATGACTTTTCCCATCTACAGTCTGCTCCACAGCCAGGCTCCCTTGCTCCCTGATCCCAGGTCCAGGGGGACAAATAGAGACCCAACTTCTTTCCTTAATTACACCGAGCAGCTTTTCTGTATTTCCCTAGCTAGAATTATCCAGGAATTGTTACAACTGTAAAAAGCAGAATCAACACTGAAATGTATTCAAAACCCCAGATTCAAACACGCCTTACGATTTGGGTATGGGCGAGATCCATGTTGGGATTTGTTTCATTTGTTGCCTTTTTTTTTTTTGCCCCCCCCCCTTTGCTTCAAATTCATCACAGGACATATCACAGAAGATGAGCTGCTTGTATGTGACCAGGTTACATAGCAGAAACCGTAGAGCGTAGCCCTACTGCTGGCTCCAACCCAAAACTGTACTTCATCTAGATCTTGGAGATACACCTTCTTCTTTATCTCCTCTTTCTGGTTGCAACCGTCCATCTAATAAAGTCAGTAGTTTGACAAGCCACACCAGGACAGCTTCGCTCATTTGCTGGCTCAAGCACAGAGAAGGGACTGCCAGGAGCCAGGGTGGGGTGTGGTACAGGCTCGAGCAGTCCTTAGGAGGATGCCATAAGGTCATATCCCTGCCGCAATGAATCCTAGGGGCCGCCAGTCTAGTCTACAAGCCCCCTGCACTGATGTTATTCATAATCAGGGCAGTCTCGCTCCTGGCTCCAGGTTCAGAGAGGTTATAGAGCCATAATGAATCATGCCCAGTAAACTGAATTACTGCTCTCATCAATAAGCAAGATCCAGCATTTAAATGCATTTTATCCTTTTCCAGATAAGAGCCACAGCCAACAACTGTATACGCATGAAAAATTCAGGAGGAAGGTGTTTCAAGTGTAAACCATGAGGCCGCAGGAAGAGACAGGGTTGCTCTTGCACAGTTTTACATATGGTCCTGCAGTAGCCTCGGTGTCTCTGGCAGTCATGCTTTCTCAGATGAAAGGAAAAAAAAAAAAACACAAACCCAGAAGTTTGCAGTTTTCTCATCTAGGAAGTAAAGAATTAGCACGTTTTGTTCTGGTGTTTCAGTTGTTAGCAAAATATCGACTTTGTGTTTCCCTTTTCCTGAACAATAGTTTCAGTCTAACCAGTGAAACCTGGATTTTCCTCCTCATTCCCACTTCCACCACGGCAGGTGAGAGCGACTTAATGAACAAATTCTACAGAAAGAGCCCGTGGTGATCAACTCGTCCCTTTTACCAATCAGACGTTACAGAAGCTAAAGCACATTTCTTCAGCACATTAAGTGTATCAAGGGGAAGAGGAGAAGGAGCATCCACAGCAAATGGAAGGAGACACTGTTTGCTAGCCAGGGCCTCATCGGGACAGTTTTTAATCACGTAGAGATTCACTGAATCTTACCATGTCTTAAACTTACACTGATTAAACCAGAGAAACCTACTCACTCCTACTTCTGCAACAGACTCATTCGGTGAACCCAGGCAAGTCATTTAACACGTATGTGCCCCAACTCCTCTTCCCCACAAGACAGCGATACCAAGATCCATGAAGATTTATGCAGATTCATGGGGTTAGAAAATAAAACCACTATTATGAAAGGCCACATGATGGTATTTTTAACTGACTACAAGAGGGCCTCGGGGGTTCAGTGACGTATGCGTATATATTATTTTCATGTTCCCAAAGAATATTATTGCTCTCATTTCTGCTAAATATGCACATCAGAGTAAACAAAATATTGAGCAGGCAACTATGGCTATACTGGGAGCATCAGTATGTCAAACAAAACCAGCTCCTTTATTCACTGAAGCATCTATAATCAAGCCTCGCTATTTCTTACTTTGCTATTTTGTAAATTTGATAAACCCTAGGCGCTTCTCAACAGAGATTCAGCATAACAGAGCTGCACTGGTAAGCGAGCTCAGCCACTGGGAAAGCAGGCTCCGGATTACTTACCCAGCAGTATTTTTACAAAATACACAACAGTGCATTTACTAGAAGGCTGGGAAGTATTATTGTTAATAAATCACTCTAAATTAAAATGCGTCAAAATAAATGAACAATCACATTTACTGATACAGTTTCTCTTCCTGTTTATTAGGCTTAAGCACTTAGCTTGCTAATTGAGAAAATTCAAGCATTTGCAGGAAGATTTCCAGCCATTAGCGTAAATGAACGCTGCATTATGGACCATCTGAAAAAATGCAAACAAAAAATTAAGAATATTCCTTGCATTCTATTGCTGTTCATTTGGGGTAAAAAGCAGTGCAGCTCAGAGACCTAAGCCAAATTTTCAAATTTCTCTTCCTCAGGGAATCTGGCTGTAATACCACCGGCACACCATGGCTGAAAAGCACAGCGGTACTACAAGCTTTTCACAAGCAGTATTTTACTTGCCTGCTTGACACCGGCTGAGGTTTGGGGCCAAAGCAGTGCAGCTCCCGTGAAGCAGGGAGAAGACAATCCAAACTGCACCCACCAAGCGGTCAGGTGCGCCCGGCCTGAGCGCACACACAGATGTTTCTGTGAAAGGTGCTTCTCCACGTCTGCCACGACTGAACTGCTTCTGCAGAACCCCGGGCAACTCCTCCTAAGCAATTCCAGGAGCCTTTTTCCTGAGGCAATTATATAGATTTATTTTTATAATTGAGGTCCAAAGGGAATAAAGAACTCTCAGTGATGCATAAAAACTCAAGAACATAAATTCCCTCACTGTCATAGCCTCAAAGCTAATATATCAGACCATGATATTTAACAAAGGTAATTACAAGTATCACAAAATGAACGTTATTATTGTCCATAATTTAATTGTCCTTGCTATATTACAGCCTCTTCTCCTGCTTATCTCTATAGCCTACTCCACAACATTAGCTGTACACTGACGGCTTCATTTACAAACCCTAAACTTCTCTCCTGGGACAATTTGGCTACACTCTGACAGTCCCAAGAATAACTAAGAAAATGCTAATGATAAATATTGCATTATAACAGAGAATAACTTAACCTGCCCTCCCTGGAAAATGCATTCAAGTAAGTGTTACGTTGCTATCTAAATAAAATATGTCATCCTCAGACTGTATCTCACCATAGTACCAGCCAATGAATTCAACAGGGCTTTTGCTGTTTCTTTGTACAATGTCTGGGACAATGTCCTGTTGTCCCCTGGGATGTCTGCCACCTTCCAAAACCAGCTACAAATTATTACTACAAGTGAAAATCCACATGGATCCTTTTATCTCCTGTAATGCTATGTTAGCCAATGATGGGAGCAATTCAAAATTTACCAATTACAAAGATGATGCTGACGATTATCTAATTTTAATCTACCCGAGCACGTTTAATCTACCCTGAATAGATTAAAATTAATCAGCCTTTCACAACCAGTTGCTACTTTTGATAGGTTCCTTTATTTTTAAACCAAACTCAAATTATTCAAAGAGATTTGCTTAAGAAATCCAGAGATACAGATGTTTTATTTTTACATCACAGCAGTTGTTCTCTTTTCTTAACACAGCAAGAATACTCTTAAAGCAGAAAGAATACGACACTGTCCTGAAATACTCTGAAGTCTCCTCCAAGGAACCACACCTCAAACTGTCACTTTATTTACTTCAGATATTAATTCTACAGGCCTATCTTAATCAGTTTAATGGGTTAAAAAAAATATCAGCTATACAAATCACCTTAATCAAACTCCCATCAATACCTATTATATTTTTGTGGTTGTATTATTACCACCTATTTTGCACTAAATTATCAACCTAAGCCAGTTCTACAGAACAACCTCCCCCCTCCAAAATCTAACTCAACAAAAATATCATTATTTTAAATCAATAAATAGGTCATTATAACCTTCCTGGGTAACAGGGTCACTTCTATAAAACCACCTACTTACAAGGCAATTCACCAAAGTCAAGAAAACCTGTTAGGTCTACATTTTCCCGTCTTGAATTTTTGCAGGATTAATACATCTCAGTAGAGTCAATAATGCAATCAAAAATTACAGATCCAGAGGTAGTGAACTGCACTACACCTTCTCCCTACAAAACCCTACAAGGCAATATTACAATAAATCTGACCGTACATCATAGGCACACGGCTTGTATAAACACAAGTGATCAACTCCAGATAATCATGTTCTCTCTCATGTTTTTTTGCTTAATTAACCAACTAGCCAACCATCTCTGTTTTAATAGATTACTAAAATAGAGCTGAATTCTAATGCCAGAATAATAGATTCTTTCTGTCTGTTAACATACATTTATTGCTCTAGAATCTCCTGGTTATTTCTGTCATGCTTAGTGGTTCTGATTAATCTTTTCCTTTGCGGGAGGGAGGAGGCTCCAAAGAGGTGAGATTACTCCTTAATTTTCACTATTCTGAAAATAGGGTAGAACGATTCATCAGGTTAACCCACAGGTGACTGACTTCAACTAGCCTGGTTGAGCAAGTCACCAAAGTACCACCATGATGGTTACCACCGGAATACCTTATGACCTGTTTGGGTCTTGACAGAATCAGAAGCAAGCTCAAGCTGGGTGAGCCTCCACGCCCTGCAAATATGCTGTGAAATCAGGTCCAACTAAGAGACGTAGCGTCATAGCCACTGAGAGGGATTTACCCTCTTTGAAATGGTCTCTTCCAGGCAGGATGGTCTGCTACAGGATAAAGTCACATTTTTGCCAGACAAGTTGGAATTATGGGACCTCAGTATCCACTGACTACTAACTCATCACCCATCACAAACTCTACATCTCCCATCTTGTGACTTTATTTTACCTGCCCATCAGCTTAATTGAACCAGACGACGTGTTTTGTGTGCCCTGCTTTTCCTTTTTGAAGTCACACTCGTTATCACAAATGATCCTTCAGCAACCAAAGAAACACTTTTTGCATTTTTGGTTCCTGGAAAGCCCTACTGCATGCATAAGCCTTGGCAATGAAACTACATCAAACTGTTCTGAAAGAGATTTTCCTCCCTCCAATGATCTAACACATGTTGCCTCCGACCTATACCAGGAAGAAAGGATGAAACCAGAGCAGATTGCTGTGTTATGACCTGTTTTTTCTCCATCCTGCCAAGATTTAGCTGTAGCCGTCCAAAAAAATGTAGGGAAGCAGTCCGGGGAATTTTGCATTGGTTAGCCAGACTCTTTCAGAAGAGCTCCTCGGTGAGACAGAACTTAACCTCGGGATGACTTTGAAGTTTATAAAAAGAACCGTCATTTAAGTGAAAGCCTCTAACCTCAACAGAATGAAATTGGATGGACAGGGAGATGCAGCTCTGTAAAAAACAGAATCAAACTGACTCATCACATTATGAATTTTTACTGCACTGTTCATGCTAACACACTGTATTACTGACAGGCCCTCTGGCTTTCTGCAGTTTCACAGCCATGAAACCAGCCAGGGAATCCACCATCAACGGCAAAATTATAAGACAGGAAGGGGGAAAAAAAAAAAAGGTGTGGAATACATAATTGCAAGAAGCTGCTTTTAATGGAATGAAGTTGGCGAGCTACGCTAAAGAGCAGGAATGCTTATTCCTTCACACGCTGTTTGGCCACCCCCTTCTCTATCATTCACTCCTCTCTACTGGGGCAATAATTCACTGCTGTACATCATTTAAAACTAATAAAAAGATGTGCTACGAGAGCCAGGTCTAACCAAGTGGAAAAGGAGAAGAAAAGTATCGAGAAGAAGATAATTAACTCTTTTAGCTTCCAGGCCATTTTAGGCAGACAGTAAAATAGAAAGAGGTAAATGAATTCCCCACTGATCTTTGCAGCTGTGTTAGCTTGGCCCCTGCAGGGGTACAAGGTGCTTGCCGCTCTTGCAAGGCCCCCGTGAGTGACAGCTGTATTCCCTGGCCTTGAGCTTTATAGCTGAAGCAGCACCGGGGGGTCAAAAGCGGGTCTCTGAGCACTCTCCACCTCCACACAAGCCAGCCTGGCAGCTTTTCAGCAGACGGCATTTTTGGGGGGAACAGGGCAGCAACGTGAGGTTGACTCAGACACCGGGGCTCTGCTCCTGAAGTGCGTTCCCCGCAGAAGGCTTCAGCTGCAACACACACGACACAGGCCACTGCCGTTAATTATTTTATCTTTTAAAATGAGGGGGGAAGGTTGAGTAAATGAGATCAGATCAATCAAGTTTAAATTATTCAATGTCTTAATATTTCTGAAGGGGACTTCTATTCGATTACTGAGCTCCTCCATCTCAGTTAATAATTAAATAATACGCTGGCAGGCACAATGCAGCATGATCATTTCTGTTATTACTCATGATGATATCTGGTGCTCCACTACACATGTAGCTGGGAGTTAGTAGTTTTGGCAGATCATTAATTTCCCAGTTTAAATAAAAGCTTTAAAACCTTGTTGCGTGTCGTTAGGGCACATCCAAATCTTATAAATGGAGAGCATAAGGCTGTGTTGATGTAAAAGAAGTTTCTGCACAGCTGAAGACACAGTTAGATTCACCTTTGGTTATTTAAACTTGTGTTCACCAGGAAATCCTGCTATATTGTCTTGTTTGTTTATTTTTGGACATTATATTTCAGAAGCTGTTTTAAACCAAGGCTTTCTGCACCTGATATTGAGAGGTGCAGGGTTGTGTTGGAGAGCCTGAGACGATGATTCCTTCCTCGGTTTTACAGGGGTTGGAACCACATAGTTAGCAACAATGACTGTTTCTTTTGCTTTACCTATGTGGCCTCATAAAGCACAAGCTTCACCTTTAGATATGCTGATATTCCCAGGATGGGCATAGTACCGTAGACCTGTGCCTAGTGAATCCTCCCAGTTGGAACACTTTCCAACTGAGAGCTACACGTAAAGATGTACAATTGCTGACCACTGTTTAAGATCAGACAGGAAGGATCTGGGGGCATGTTTTCCAAGATTCCCGAGAGCACCATCACTGCACC
Organism: Ibidorhyncha struthersii; assembly: GCA_013398815.1. Classification (NCBI taxonomy): domain Eukaryota; kingdom Metazoa; phylum Chordata; class Aves; order Charadriiformes; family Charadriidae; genus Ibidorhyncha; species Ibidorhyncha struthersii. Next base: position 305,053 of record VZSZ01001061.1, read on the forward strand.
TTTTTTCCATGCTGCTTGCTGCAAACAAGTCAAGACTATTTTGTCAATATTATCAGTTACAACTTGACTGACCTGTATCCACATGCAACTTATTTCATAACTTCTTTCTGTCCCTTAAGGAATATATTTTGCTCTCTGACCACACTCAGTTAGGGGGAAGGAGGAAAAAAAAAAAAAAAAAAAAATCACTCTCACAGACCTGGATGGAGCAATCGCTCAGGCTACTGCATTATTACAACACTAGAGAGCTCACAAAATCAAACCAACCTTTACAAAAAGAATTGTGTAACAAAATGTTTCTTAAATTATCTATTTTACTAGAAAAATTAGTAAACCAATACATTTTGAAGCAGACAGGAAATGAAAAGAAAAATGGTATTCCCAACTTCGCTTACCTCCTCAGCCCCAGTTGTTGGTGTAACAGCCAACCTAGGCTCTGGTGCTAATTTCACGACATCAGCCAAGGACACATTCGTCTCAGCCACGAGCCCTGCAACGAGAATCACAATCCTGATCAATGCAAAAAGCACAATGAGCGATGTGCCTTGACTCCCTGGCAAATTAATACATTATATTGATCTTCCCTGGTCAGGTCAGCATTCAGGATTGAAGGATAAATGGCAGAAGATCTTACATTCCAACGTGCTAGCCCGGGAAGTGGAGACTCTGTGATTGAGTTTTTGCCAATCACTCAATTCGTACCCTGGAGAATAGGTAAGCAGCAGAAATGCTACTCAACAATATCAGTAATTATTTATGGCTACAACAACACAGTAAACAGCAATGAAAATACGTGGAAGCAAGGGATTCAAGGACAAAATGTGACTAAACAAAAAAGGATGAGAAATGAAAACACTGTCAAGAAAATATGCTACAAATTATTAAATATTTTTATATATAAGGAGGCAAAATAATAGGGGAGTTCTGCTCCTACAGCATTTTGCTTCGCAAGTGAATCGCAGCATTTCAGGAGTTCCTTGTTAACACCTGCTAAGAACACCAGGCTAACTGCGGAACACCCTACTTGTAGATGTACACTGTAATATTATTAAGGAGCCCTTGCCATCAATATTTCATTTATATTAGCAAGTCTTCACTTTTCCTCAATTCCTTTGCCTGGCCAAGAGTGAGTCAGCTGAAAGCATCAATCAAAAATGCCATTTCGAAACACACACAGCATGGCCCCGGGGCTTGGCCGGCAGAGTACCTGAGCTAAGGAGTCCCTCCATCAGCGTGGCATCCGAAATCTTCACTCAAACGCTCTGTTAACCAAGCCTCAAGATTTCATATGCCAAACTGGCAGAGGGAATACACATCTTCCACACATAGGAAATATCTGCACAAACTTTAGTGACAGCTCCCCATTTCACATGCATTCACGGACAAGGAATTTGCCTGCAGCATTAGGTGCTGGGAAGCTTCTGGTGGCTTCTGAAGCAGCAGGCAAAGTTTGAGTACAGAGAAAAACAGTTTGGAAACTTGGCCCCCAAGGTGGAAAAACGGTCCCATCATGGCTTCAAACACACTGATAATCCAACAGTACTGTTTCCACTGTCCTGCAAAAGCATACTTTGCCTGACAGAACCCTTGTGTCTTTTCTGGAGAGAAAGAGGAGAGCATGCTGTGTGCGTTAAACACATCCACTCAAGTTTTGGCTGTGCAATTTTCTGTGCTGTTTTCAAATGCAAGAGAGCATGTAGTCTTCAGATGCTATAATGTGACAGCAGAATTTGCTTCTAAAATTAAAACTTGGCTGATTTCTTCTGATGGCTGATGTTATCTTTTCCATGCTTGTTGCAATCCCATGGTCTTACATGAACTTGTACAGAAGCTATCCATGTTTTAAGGTCCAAATACTAAATCAGAAAAACTGAGGCTAACAGAAGCTGGACTGAATAACGACATCAGAATTTGATACACACTCCTTGATTTGTTTAGCTGTAAGATATTAGAAACTGTTTTAAAATACGTGAATAAAGTTTCCTGCCTAAGATTCAACTCTTAAATGGCTGATGGCCCACCCTCAACATACTCTGCATGCATTAATAGATAAAAGTTAATTAACACTTTAAATCTGGGACTTGGACTGTTGCATTACCACAGGTGATGTAGTACAGCAAGTAAAATGAGTGGCCGACCTAAGAGTATCCCAAGATTTATGCTTTTACAAGAGAAAGTGCATACTTGAGCATGGAGCCCAGGACACCTTGCATACCCTTCATCTTGACGATTAAAAGCTGGAAGATACATATAGGTTTAGTAACATTTACTTGGCCAACAGTATTACTGGTCCTGTTGTCTTTGCCCTCTCTGATCCTCTTTGCTAGAATTGATCTTTTGTTTGGTTTGACCATTTCAGCAATCCAGTTTACAGCCTGGTCTGCAAACCAGAGCAGCAGGCTACACCAACACCTTCGGTTGGCTGTATTTTACCAACAGCAGCACATGGAGGTATCAACTCAACACATTAAGGTCCTAGACCTTCCCCTGTCAGTATCAAGAGCTCCCAGGTCCTATCCCATGGTTGAGAAGCAGCCACCAGACTTGAACTATAATGTAAGTGTTATTCTTGGTCCTGATCCAAGCGTACTAAAAGCAAAAAACCCTCTTTGATCTAAGTGACCTTCCAGTCAGATCCACACAGCTTTATTCTTCCCTCATTTTCAGTAACATTAATCCCAAGTATTAACCAACTGAAATTAAATGCCTAGACCGCTCAAAAGTATCTCCTTACAGTCTTACCGTGAATTGCTCTGTAAGCACTTCCTAAACAAGCGGAGTTGGCGGTATCGATAGTGTACACCGGTGCGTTGAACACATCAGACAGGACCTGAGAAGGATCAAAGCATCGGTTACGTATGCATGCCCATGAAAAACAAGGGATAAGAAATCCCCTATCACTGCTTAGGAAAACAAATAACTACTGTACACCTCTGCCAAACAGAGGTACCCACGGAAAGAATCACCACAGGCAACAATGAGTCCTAAACATGTCACACAACAGGGTATTGGTAAATCCGAGCTAGAGAGGTAACTGCTTTTCTTGCCAAATCTCTCTATCACAAGTTCAGAAGAGGCTGGGTTCAAGTATCGTCTCCCTCATAAGCCCACACAAGTAGGCCCATGCCAAAAGCTTACATCAGGGCAAGGAGATTTGCTCAGGGACCCACAACTGGTGCCTGTTTTCTGCCACGAAGTACGAAGGCCTGCTAACCCGGTCTTCTTCACCTCCACCATTCCCATCATACCAGGGTTAGCAGGAAGAACACCACAGGAGCTGATTACACAGTCTCTACATTTATCAGGAATTTTCCTGTATGAGGGATCCTTAGCTATGAAGATATACCAAGACACTTCTCAACTTGGCTTGAGCAATACAAAGAAAATTTTACAGGCAAAGAATTTGTTATGGTATCCAACAGATACTAAAGTTATTCAACCCCACACCATTCTGCATCGAAATCGACAGCAGACATCTCACCTTCACTGAGAGTACACACGCTCTTCCCCACAGTGTAGGTTTAGGAAAACAGGTACAAATAGGGAAAAATGAAGACATATTTGGACAGGGACATGGGAGGTTCAATATCTCCTTTCCAAAACCATTGTCAACAAACTCTTCCCGTTTTGGTTTCATGACCTCAAGGACTGCAGGTGCCCCTCAGGCTGAGCAGTGCAAGAAGCAGGTAACAATTCAGATTTAACTTGTGTGGGTTTTATTACTTTTGCCAAAGGGAACAGTGTGTCGCCTGATTAACGTCCATACAATTGAGTCTAAAATAAGGCCAGAGTGTCCAGGAATCCAAACCGTTTGGATTAGCGATCTGTAAGCTCGATCCAGGAATTTACGGCCTTACTGATTACGGGCCCCGGAGCTTCATAAAAGATGACTAAGAAATTCGGTCCATATATGCTGTAGAAAAAAAACAGTATGTAACATTTCTAAAGGATCTTGCCTCTTTCTCTGAAAGTTTGCGGGGAATCTGCAAATCAAAACCTTTGAAAATCACCAATTTTCATAACTTTAAACAAAAGCAGCTGGTTGCTAACTAGAATCCAGTGAAAGCCTGAGTTTATACACTTAAAACACTCTCTTCTGCTAAGATAGCCAAGTCAGTATTGCCTAACTTCGCTTGCAAGCAAGCATTGACCAATACATGAGCCTCGATGCTAGAGGACAAATGGAAAATTAATCATGATATCTATTAAAAAGCCCTCTGGAAATAAGGTCACAGAGTGCTGGTTCCACTGCCCATCCTGCCAGCCAGTACTACCGTATTGTTTCAGCACATTCCCCATCTGCTTCTTCAGTTCATCTCTAATAGGTTTTTTCTTGTCTTAAGCTTAAATTGTACATTCCTTCAGACAACGGAGGTCGGGGTTTTTTTCCTCACATCTCTGCAGAGCCTTATACAATGCAGCTCCTGAATGCTAGTAAGTGCTGTAATACTACAAATAATAACTACTTTTTGTGCCACATGGTTATAAAATTAAAATTATTCACAGTTTGTATATTTAGTAAGCCATTTGAAACTATGGTCTCTCTCATGAATAATTTTAAAAGAAGCTGTTCGAGGTTTTACTGTTAAAAATATTTTACTGTGTTTCATGTGGTCATTAATCAACCACCATGTATGTTATAAAAAGCTTCCCAGAACTGCGGAGAAAGCTGCCCTACTATATTTTTTTTAACAGATTTTCCTAAGTCGCCTCCTTTGCAGTGTAAAATATAGGAGTTACTGAACGTTGATTAATTAAATGATAGTCTTTTGTAGCCCTGGAACAAATTATCCAAAATCGACCATAGTAAGAGTGGAAGCTGTTATTCTTCATGCAACTGATATGGTTTCTGAGGTTTTGATTAAATTAAAAAGGAGGATCCAATTAACCAGTGATTGAATTAAGTGGATGACACTGTATTGATCATATTTTTTTAAGACACTTCTAATGAGTTTTAAAAGCAGCTGTATTGTTACTCATTAAGAGTAAGCACCACAGCCACCACTCTCCCATCCCCACAACCTTTCAGCTCTGTATGTTGCCGAATTACACATATAAGAACATTCAGTTCTCTGCCTTCATTCCACAGCAAGAAAATCCTCCTGGCACCTAAATTGGAAACACTGCTTTAAAAACAAACCCATCTATTAATCCAATCTCTTTCCTGACATATTCTTAGTAGAATTACTCCAGTAGGGACCAATGTTTTAAGCAATTAACTTATCAGTTAATTTTCCGACGTCAAGTTCCTAAGTAAAATAACCAAAGCAGATGAAGAGAAGTGACATCTGCAGGCAAAACATGCCAAATTTGTTGTGTCCCAATCAGCTGTACAACCAATGGTTACGCAAACATGTGGTTTAGATGCCTTAGGAGAGAGAGCTTTTTGCTCTTCGCTCTTCAACCTCCATTTATTCCAGCTCAGGTTTCGCAGAGCAGACGAGCTTCCTTTCATGTGACTGCAATTGTCAGAGAGTACGGCGCGTAGTTGAGGCCGGCCTCTAGACTCTCGATGGAAAGGGATTGGCATCTCCGGAAAACAATTTGCCCTGTGTTAACTAACTTCAGTGCCAGGACTTAGCCCAAGACAGACGCCTTTTGATGTAAACATCTACCTCCAGGCTTAGTGTCTGCATCTCTACTCAAAGGGGAGCTTGTCAAAGCAGTCAGGGGAGTACAGAAAGCTCTTTGGCTCACCTGAAGGGAAACATCTACATATGATAAGTTAAAACACCATCTGGTTTCCTTTGCACTGTAACTGACTGGATCTCCCCTGACTGTTACAGGATTGACAGATCGTACATGGACATCACATCGCAGATCACTGGATTTGGGCAAGATGAATCCCAACCCAGATGTCTAGTTGTGTGACAGCAAAAGCCAGGTGAGAGGCCCCTCACCATTCGTGAGCAAGTCTTTGCCACATCTCAATGGGCAGAAACAGACAGCATGCAGCACTCTGCTCTCAAGAAGACAGATGAAGGATCTTAACCCGGGCTGGATGTGCAGGAACAGCAGGAGATGAGGAAGGTGGGAAGAGGGAAGACAGACTATACAGAAGGGTAGCCTCCCCCCAGTGTGGGACACAATACTAGTAAGTAACAGACACTCGGAACAAGAAGGGCAGGGTTTGGGGGGTTGTTTGGACTTTTTTGTTTGTTTGGGGTGAGTTTATTTGAGTGTTCGGCAGCAGCAAAATTCCCATCTAGTTTAAATCCGTGGTCCAACTTTGATCTGAACGACAAAAACTACAAAAAACCCAGGTATCGTACCAAGTCTCTTCTTGATTTCTTTGCTGATTGATTTGATGTAAGTGACGAGACCTGGAAATCAGCAGTGCTTCAGATACACATTCATAAAACTAGTCAACTGCAAAAGACCCTTTAAAATTCAATACAAAATTAGCATTGGGCTAACAGTTTCCATGCTAAACCTGAAGAAAAGCCCAAAAGACCTGCAGCAGAGCCACAATCCCGTATCCACACCCTCCTGTGCAGCTGCAGCGATTTGGATTCAGTATATAAAAATAAAAATGCAGATGTAACTGCGAGTTCAGTTCAAAAGATTTAATTTTCCACTTACCTGCAAGATATTTTTATTGTGGGATGCACCACCAGTAGCCAAAATCCTTGTTCTGGACACTGCAATGCAATACAACATATAGATCAGACTAAAAGTGCATATTGTCAAGATTCGCACTACTGAACCAAGCAATGACAAGAAGGAGGTGGAAGTCAGATGGTCTGGGCTCTCCGTACCTCAAATTTACCTTCTGTAAAAAAGGAGATAAGACTAATTACGCACCGTTCCAAGGCACATTAGAACACTTCCTTAGAAGAGGCAACATAAATATTGCAGATCTATTATTATTATAGGGCTATCAAAGTCAGGGAGATTTGCAAAAGAGATAAACAATAAGAAAGGCTGAGTGTTATTACACTGCTGCTCTGGTTTGAGGTCAGATTGGTTTGGCTCATAGCTGTATATATACAAACTGACAGGTAACCTTTCAAATCAGCAGTATTTTCCGAACTTATCTCCTCCTGACGTTCACAGTCAGACTTTGCTGAAACCTGGGCAATCCCTATATGCTTGAATGACAAGGAAGCGTGTCAAAAGGTAATTAGAAATGGCCTTAAGTCACGTCAATAAAATAAAAAAATATCTGAATCTTCACCCGACACAAACCCACGGCTATAAAAATTATCCTTCATTCTTTAGTCCTTAATGCCTGTGCTGTGCCTCATCATTTATTTGTGTGCATGCTCCTCTGAAGCACGGCACGCAACAAGCCGTACATCTATCCATAACCACAATTCAGCAAGGTATTATGAACGTGAGTAGTCCAAATGATCTCACTGAAATTCTTCAAAGGCTTAAAACAAAATAAACACATAAATTCTCTGATGCTGTATATTTTATAAATCTAAACAATTACCCTGATTTATGACAACAATAAGTTACACCATCATGTATACCCTCCCAAAAGGAGAATTTAACTGTGGTTATTGCTTTGTTATCTTAACCTCCTTTTTAATAAAAGCTAAAGATAATCTGTTTCTCACAAGGCAAAGTTGGTCAACTTATACTGATGCCCTAAATAACTTATTGTCATTTATGCTTTCAAGTATCTTAATGACAAAAGCCCTGAAGACAGAATTAGAAACAAAGAGAAGATGCAGCTCACCATGCAATTTCTAGACACACAGCTAGGTGCTCGGGTGGAGTCTAAGACCCAGACAAAGCATTGCATGGGGGACCCTATTTTACTGATAAATTTAATTTTATTCTCCTCTTTGGAGGATATTCAGTGATGCACAAATTGGGTTTTAAAAGCCATTAGGATCTCTGTCAATGTCAGTAAACAAATAAAACAAACAGCAGAGTGATTCCTCAGGGAAAACAAGTTTCAATTATACCAACACAGAGTGACAGATCCCTGCCAAGATTATCACAACAACATAATAGCACAGAAACCAGTGAAAAATAAGTAGTAAGCCTCTGTTCCTAGAAACCAAACTGAACTCTAAATGATTTGCCTAGTCGTCGCAATTCTGTCTTGCTAAACCTTGTAGCGAATATAAATTCTTGCAGAACTACCATATCCAACATGAAAACACCACATTTCAGAGACAGTCAGCAAGACAGAGTGAGAAACAAACACGTTTGTTGCGCTTCAAGGCAGCTAAAACCAAAGAATAAGGCCTGCTTGCTCTCCACTGCCTCTGCAAGGGGTTTAATAAACTGCCGGGCTATCACCATCAGGAAAGAACGGTGGACAATGTCAAAGCGGTAAAGCCAAACAGCAACCACTCCTGTGAAAACTGCAAACACATCTTAGCTCAACTGCTTCTTGCGCTTCCATCTACACGCCAGCTCTCTGTCTTAGGGCTTCTGCTCCACAACTTTCCAAAGGCTTTGGAGCTCCGTCAGTATATATTGCTGTCTGCTTTCACTGGCACCGTAACCAATCGGCCAGGTCGGGCCGATTTGTGCCTTCTAGCTGACTCCAATGTCCCTGGAAAATAAGGGGTTTGCATTAGGAATCAAAGACTGGACAGGAAACTTACTCCTTGCTAGGTCAGAAGTTTCAGGGTTTGGCTACTTTTTTTTTTGGGCCATAATTTTTATTCATGCCATAATTGTAATTCGGGATGCTTTATGTAACTAAGTTACCATAAGAAAAGTAGGGGTGAATTGACAGCGCATTAGGTATTCAGTACAAACCACTCATGAGTATGCATTTACCCTACTATCAGTTGAGTTAGATATCTACCAAGAAGGCAAACAACAATCTCATTATCTGCACACCCATCTTAATCCAGACTAATTCTTTTGTAGCAATATACTAAGAATTATTTCACCATATAGTTAGCCTACTTGATAAAGGAAACTAACTTAATTCACACTGGGAAGTTTCTAATGTTGGTTGGACATTTCAAGCTCTAAATCGGATCAACTCGTGAGCATGAACACACAGATATACAGTAAAAAAAAAAAAAAAAAAAAAAAAAAAATCAAAACCCTTGGCTGAAGCTGCATGAAGGGTAAAACCATTCATTCTCCTCCACTTCAAATAATTAGGATGGCTTGCTTCACCAAAACATACCCCAGTAAGGTAACAGCCCAGTGAACCTTAGCCATCGCTGTCTGACAACACAATCTGATCCCCTGAACTGGTGGGACTGATCCATCCAGGTCATGTAGAAGAATGATCTTTGATGAACCCGGAGCACTGCAGTTCCAGGGGCAGCTTTGCCTATGGCCAGAGCAGAGACAACAGCTCCCCTGGTTGAGTTTCAGTCACTTCTTACAGATGAGGAGTAGGTCCCCAAAGAACTCGCTTGAATTTGCTAAAGTTTAGGTTTACCTCTTATTTTCATCTCTCTGCAGAGAGTGAGGAAAATGCATTGATCACTGATTTCAGGGATTGCCTTTTTAATGCCAATATTGTGTGGTTTACTGAATGGTGGACATTTGCTATGAGATGTGTAATTTGATACATCTTACAAAGAAAGAAAGCCCATCGTTTATGTATACAGGGGCATTAACAAAGACATCGTTCATCCATCGCTAGCAGTCTTCTCAGCCAGCTGTGTTTGAATCTGCCAGAAGCTACCATCTATCCCCTACGGCAGCGCACAGAAGGAACTTAAATACAGCGTTACTAAAAAAAAGACAAACCAAACCAAAAACACAACAACTGTAGCAAACATAATTCGTGAATTCAATTCTTTGACAGTTGAGAGAATGAGATTTAAACATCTTTTAATTAAAAGCTCCCTGCATAGTACTTAACCAACCAGTTTATTCCCTTCCTATTTAAAAATTAATGATATTTCAAAAAGCTGATACAGAATGTTAACCCTATCTAGAAAGTATTTGCAGCTGCACATGGCATGGTGTCATCCTGCAATATGAACATCTTCTACAGGTCTATCATCTGGTGTGGAACGTGGCAACTGATCTAATGAAATTCAGTTAAAATAATAATTCCTACTGGACAGGTGGACGGGGAAGACCCAAGTGAAAAAGTTCACTTACGTGGGGAGACTGAGCATAAGGCGCTTTCCCATACTAGGCTGAGATGTCAGCCCACTCTACGTATGTTACTACTCACACAACCACCCCTATTCTGCCTCTCACAGAGATCCAGCAAGAATTGAGTGATGTTAAAGTTCATCTCCTGGCTCTTGTTTTCAGCCAAAATATTGCTTTCAATTGAAAGGCACATAAGGAAGAAAAATAATCTGTCACTGAGAAGAGAGAGAAATTACTGTTATTCGTGTTCAGCCATTGTCAGTGGTCCCAAAAAGACTGAAGTCCTGCATTGTTGTATATTTACAAACACAGAACAGATGCCTTCCCAGAAAAGCAAGCAGTTTAAACAGATTAAGACAGAAAGTGGGGGGGAAAACAAAGATTTTAGAAAATGCAGACTCAAAAAGCATTGCCCAAATGGATTCAACAAGTGAGACAGTGGAACCAGTAACATAGGGCGAGTCTTCCCCGAGCAGTCCGACATCCCCTCTAAGGATCTTGGCACATCACCGTAGCTATTAAGAAAAATAATCACAGAAGCAAACTCGCATCAATTAGAAGGTTAGTGCTGATAATTAGCACCAAAAGTCTGCTGCCACATCATTTGTGTAAGGAGACTGAAGGCAGAAATTCAGCCTCTTGTTCCACCAGGAGTGGGGGTCAGATCAGACCACTGACGGGTCTGGCTGAAATCAATGGGATGTCCCCTGACCTCAGGGGTTTGGGATCTGGCTATATGTCAGCTGGATGGTAACAATGTACCTGTGTTAGTCCAGAATTTTGCTGGCTCATGTGCCGCAAAGTGCGAAAGCAGAATCTGAACTTCCATTTTGAGGCTGAAAACTCGTCAACTTTTTAATCTAAATTTTCAGTGCTACACACAGGCCTGGTCTGTAGCGCAAACTCCAGGCACTCGTGAAGGTCAGGTCGGACGGGGCTTTGAGCAACCTGATCTAGTGGGAGGTGTCCCTGCCCACGGCAGGGGGGTTGGAATTAGATGATCTTTAAGGTCCCTTCCAACCTAAACCATTCTGTGATTCTGTGACTTTCAAAACTCCTAAAAGACGTTTCCAAGGCCTCAACCAAACAACTTCATAACGTCTTTCTCATCACAACTGAATCCATAAATAAAACAGAACAATAGAACATGCATTCAAAAAGCAGCTGATTATGCACATGAACCCACGCCAGCTATAAGCATGATTGCGAATAACTTGCAATTTACAATTTGCAAGCAACGAGAAAAGTATCAGCCCCTCCTTTATTTCTCTGATTAACTCCAAACACTATAATTTCAAAAAAAGTATTTTCTAGCTTTTCATTCAAGAAAAACAAAGCAAAAATATATGATTATTTTGTCCCATCTATAAAACGAATGTTCCAAAATTATCCTCCTTGCATATTAACTCTTCCAAAACTCATGCTAATCTTTCTTATTCATATGAAGTCTGTGAAATTAAACTCTTACTATGGTAAAAGGTTTCTCTTGTCTATACCCTTTTAAATATGAAGATGTACAAGGTACTGAGTGCCCTTTATGTCCCTGTGAGTTCTAGGACTGGATCCAAAGGCACTTGCTTCTCTTCCTCGTTGTGCTGCATCACTTCTGACATCTCCAAGTACTGCATAACAGAGAAAAAAGACTGCCACAAACCTGCCCTCAGCATCTTAGACAATATCTACCAGATTGAGGCAAAAGTAATGTAAACTGGAATACACCCTTTTTTTCTTTTCCTTCTCTTTTTTTTTTAATTTAGACCAATACAACTGCCCAAGTGAATAAATTACAAGCTTGAAGCCAAATACTCAAATTCAGCCACCTTCACAATTCTAAAAATGATACAGTAATTCATAAAAGCTACTCACAAAGACTGTATTAGAAGTGTTTGACTTTCACTTTGACGTGTCAGCTAATTTATTACAGAGAAAAGCAAGCCATATTTGCCATATAGGTTGGCTGCTTTCTCACTTATAAGCAAAGAAGTTTTCATATTTCATAATGTACTTTAATTTCACTGAGGGTTTCAACTGCTCAAACGTACGTCAGAAATTTTCCAGACAGTTTATTCTTATTTTTTAAATGCAGTGCCTGTGGAAGAAAAACAACTTTTAAGGACAGAATTGATCATCAGCCTCTAAGGCTACAGCTACTATCATACCAGCTGTAATTCAACAGGGCAAAATAGCCTCAATTTTCTCAGCAGCAATGACAAATATGGCTAATATCCTCAACATTAATGGTACTTACATAGATAAAGTCTCTACAATGATGTAGGGGAGAACAGGCATGATTCTTCTCGCTCACACTGCTGTAAGGCAAGAATAATACCACTAAAATGAGGAGATGTGCACATACCTAAGTACAACAGAGTAGGAACGGTATCTGTAGTCAAGACTCGTATGCTACTGATAGTCTAGGTCACCTTATGTTCTCAAGCAACTTCCAATAGCAGAAATTGTTCTTCATGGCAATGGCAAATTTGGCTTTCCTAAGACCTTGCTTCAATAAAGACAAAACTTTGTATTTCACAACCTGAAGCTTAAAGGCACCAAATCACTTAGCTCTGAAAATCCTCTTAGTCTAGCTCACTTCAGATGTGAACTTAAAATTTAACGGTGATTCAGAGCTTTCCCCTTTTTGATGGATTTCAGAAAAAAATAAACACAGAAAAACACGTACGTAAATTCTCTATTAACAGCACTTGAAATTGTTGCAGATCACCCAAAAATACACACAGCCTAAGACGTACTATAGGAAACAAAATCTACTCAAGATACAACCCCACTGACAATTCAACTTCATTGACTTCAGCAGAGTTATACAGCAAGGAAAACTTTGGTACATGAACATTAAAGACTTATTTGGGAACAAGCAGATCAATAGTTATAACACTGTTATAACATATACATTGACACGCTCACAACGAGACCTCTGAAACATTTTGCACTTCTTGTAGAAATACTGCAGGGCTGAAATTGCTTATCAGTTCGCTGTGATTTTTTTTTTTTTTTTTGAGCTGCAGAGCTCTATTTGACAGAATATTTTGATGAAGCCTGGGATAAATTCCAATGGTAATATATTTAAAAAAAAAAAAAGTCCACAGCTCAGCACTAGAGTTTACAGCAAGGGGAAAAAAAGGCAGCAGATTCAGACCAAACGCTTTTGTAGAAATAGGCTGAATATTTTGGAAAAATATTTCTGTGAAAGCTTTTAAGGAAAGAGATGGAAGACAAATTAGAAGGACCAATTAAAACCTGTTTGGTCAGGACTGAAAATGTATTTGGAGAAAAGTCCTCTCCTGAAGACATTATTACTAGAAATAATTTAATAAACCCTTGCTTTTTCTAACTTGCGTAAATGTTTGGTTCTGATTTAATTTCTTAAAGAAAAAAAAGAGTAATATATTTCATTAATTAGTAAGGGAAAATGGGTTCATGTACCAATGGAACTGGCTTATGCCAGGTTTAGTTTTTTATTTTTTGGCCACTCAAAGTTTTCCTCTTCTGTTAACCAAAGTTGGGATATGGCAAGAACCGTGAAACTTAAAAATAGTGTATGTTGGGGAAAAATACTAACCACCACAAAAAACTATTCAGCAGTTGTCCAAACATCCATGAAGAAGCCAAGGCTCCAATTAAAGGCCTAACAGAACAAAGCACAACATGCTTTGATTTACCCTATGCTTCCACAATTATTCATAGACTCTTGGCAACACCCCTACCTTCACCTTCTACTTCAGAACCCCCATGCTTCAGCAAACAAGCATGAAATGACATGACAAATTAACTGATTCTCAAAAAAATTATCTAAAGCAGGTGGTACCAGACTGAAAACAAAACCTAGAGGAGATCCAAACTGAGCATTTGAAATCTAGCCATCACATCCAGCTATTTAATAACCTACCTACAGAGAGCTCCAAAAATGTAAAAGGTCAGAGCGGACCATCTGCTTAAACAAGATCGCACAACCTTCACACAGCGATCCCACCATCCGGCCCAGCTCTGTAGACACAGAACCTCAGCTGAAGGACTCAAAGTGACAGAGAATTTACTGTGCCTACCGGCTCTTTTCATGTTTAATACCTTTAAAGTTAAATATTTGCACTTTTCATATAATTTAGATTTTTATTCTTCAAACTTCTAGTCACTTGATCTTTGTGGCTTTAGCCTTCCAGTTAAAACATTACTACACAACTGGGTTTCCCCTTCATGTGTTGGCACTTACAGGCCACAATTAAATTCCATCTTGTCTTTCTTTTTGATAAGCTAAGGGTATTAAGTTCTAGTACTCATTAAAAGGCATAATTTCAAGACCACAAACCACGGATGCTTAGTGCTGCTGGTATACTACCAGTGCCCAGCAGAAATATCTTCATCACTGAAACCATTATCCAAAAAGAGCAGAGTTGGTAAGAGCATTAAAAATGTCTACCCTAGACGTATCTGATACTGCATGTTGTCGGTTTGCCAATCCAAATATTTAGTAGGAAAGTGCCAGTTTACAAAAACTCCTGATAAATCACAGAGAACCTTACGCCAGAAAACTGCCTGGTTTCTTGGGAGAACGTTCTGGCTTTGAAGGTCTGTAGCTCCAACAGACACATGCTCCATGCTCTGCAGAGTCCTGTGGTAGGAGCTCAGGTGTCATACGGTCCCCATCAAAGGAAGCCCCAGAGTTCAGAAGGGCTCTGCACTGAGCTACACATCAGCGCCTCTGGGAACCCGGGAAATGCTAACTTACAATTCCTGCTGCTCGGTTCCCAGGACTGGAGGTGAGACATTCACCCAAAGTCAGGGGCATGCAAGATGTTCCCAGAAATTGGTCTTTAAAAAAAAAAAAAAAAAAAAAAAAGTCACCGCTACCTTAGGCATTTTCCATTAACTAAAAACGACAATTTTTTGGTTAAGGTGCTCCGTTGCTAGCATTGCAGCACAGCTCAGTATTTCCTCAAAATCCTCTGACACATGAGAAATTCATGCTTGACGCTCAGCAGAATATACACCCTCCCGTGCCTATCACAACTCTGATGTGTGTAATTACCACATGTGGCTTTACAGATCACACATCAGTAAATAATGCTTGCTGCTGAATTATTTAGAAACACAAAAACAATCATTGTTTCATTTTGAAAAACTATTTGTCCTCTTATACAGCAATATTCAGCCTTGCAGATCTTCTAAGGGAAATAGAAAATTACATTGGCAAATCAACATATGACACCATCCATCGAAGGTTAAAATGAGGAAAGTAAGGAAGGAGATAAATGAGCCACCCAAGGTCGCACAAAATCAGTAGAACAACCAAGAATAGAACAAAGGCCTCTTCATTACTTACATCACAAACGCATTCGATTCTGCATTAGTTAATCTGCAGAGTCTGTGCATCAGTAGCAAGACATGTCCACAGGAGAAAATATAATAATAATCAGCTGCAAGTTCAGCATTACCTAAAGCCACAGGATATAATTAAAAGGTACAAGGTGCAATGACCTGACCTTGAACGCCACTTTAGCGAAGCGAGGAAAGAACATCCCACCGGGTATTTTGATTTTAGAGAAACCCAAACCACCCCAAATTTGGGGAATAATAAGTTTGGGATCTAGATTTGCAAACCAGGTCTCTAGCAGATCTCAGGACTACTCTGCTTCCCTCAGCACCAGTCTTTGCATCTTATCAACAACATGAACAAAAGCCTCTAGAAACCCAACAGAAAAGAGTCAAGGCCCAAGTATCATTTCATTTTTGCAAAGGATAAGCCAGCTGAAAACCAGAAAAGAACTTACAAAACAAGGCAGTTTGGGTGTTTTCTTTACAAGATCTTTCAGAAGGATTATTACAACTATTTTGGCATCCACCAATATTACCTGTAGCTCTCCTAGTCCTATAAGACTTTTTTCTGTTTGGTGCTGGTCAAGAATTTTTCTTCCTGATTTTATTTTTTAATACCTCCTACTCCTCTCAATAGAAATAACCTACAGGTTGTAAAGTCCTTCACAAGAATAAAACGAATTGATAGGAGGGTGTACCTGCTTGCAAAACGCTAGGCTGAGGCAGCAGCAGATCTGTTTCTTTTGTTTGTTCAACAAAGTTCCATATGCCAAGAAGGGAAGCAAATATATCGATTAGGAAACATTTGCTCCTTTTTCTCTCTAGAAACTAGACCAAACTTCCTAGCAGAAAAAAAACCCACGCTGACCTTCTATATGCGACTGTGGTGGGTTACTTCCTTCCTCTGAACTTCTTTCTTTCTGTACCTACAGAATACAGCACTGGGGACTGCTTGTACCAGTTGAGGCTCTGAGCACTACTAAAGTCTTCTGTTATTAATAAACCTCCTGCTTTCCAAATGGATTATTTATAAGTGAATTTTGTGACCTGTGGCAGGCTAGAACGAAAAAGAGAATACAGTTTTTTCCCCTTTAACTGAACAATAAAGGCTACAGAAAGATGAATAGCGAGAAGCAATTAATATTTCCTGATAATTGTCACACTGAATGGGAGAACCGCTACGTTTCTCAGGGTTTCTGCACAGAAAGGTTCCAGGTAACTATTCATTCACAGGGCTGGGTTCATGTAAATCGGATGCTGTTGCCAAGCAACTATAGGTGCTATGGAATGAAATACAGTCTGCAGAAACCTAATAGCCTGGAGAGAAAAAGAACTACAATCTGAGATTTATGGCATATATAAAAGGAAAAGAGTCATTCTCCCACACACAAAGAACATAGATACTTTATTATAAACGTCCTCAGCGTGTTTTTCTAAGGCATAATTAAGCAATAAAATCCCCGCTCCACCCCAAATCAAACAGGTAAATTCTTTTTGTTTTTTTAATGTTTTGTTCGTTAAGCTTTCTAGAAATAGATCTTGCAAAATTAGCTACCAAGACAAAAGCCAAAATTTAACCCAAAGATCTTTCTTTTGCACGAGAAAAATGTTAGCTATACACAGCACTGCAACTGCCAATCAGCTATCTACTTTACCTTCTTATGTTTTTATACCATGCTCATTAACATTGCATCTGATCATCAGAAATTCTCTTTAAGCTTATTAAGATTTTAAAATATTTTTAGCAAGTTAATTAGAATACATTAACAGAGCTCATCTGTGTTCACCCATCATGCATATTTTATTTTATTCAGGCAAATTGCTTTTAAATGAAATATTAGACCTAGGAAGGGTACGCTGTTGGGTACTGAACAATACAAGCCCTTAGTACAAACATCCACTCCCAAACACCCTAATAACTTCATGCCACTGGAAAGCAGGGAGATTTTCTGATGGCAAAGCACTTTGGTTTTTTTTAGTGTCTGCCTTAATCACAGCCCCCTCCGACTGGGGTGTGGGTACATGGACCTGGTGGATCATCCTGGTCCTTCAACGAACCGTAGTTGCCATCATGTTCCCATACAATCAATAAGAGTTAAAGCCGCCAAGAGGCCACTGCAATGGGAACCAAAGGTCCAGCTAAGGAGAAGGAAAGAACGTCTTCAACCCCTCGCACTGTACGTCAAATGTTTTTACAAATTCATGTTTGGTGGGTTTGTTTTCCTTCTGCTGACAGTCCCTCAAGATATCATTTGATCTTAAGGCAGGAGCCCAATTAGAAGCTCTGGCATGGTGTGGCACAGGTTTCTAACAGGCAGAGGTGCACATGGATTTGGCAGAACAGCCAGAACATCTCACAAAGAATGAACCTGAAACACCCTTTGCTTCAGCTAGCATTATAAATTCCTCCCTTTAACGTGCACTAAATGTCACCAAATTCAATCACGTAAAATTAAATAGCAGTTCATGAGGGAAAGGGAGACAGCAAAAACTACCTTGGGGTATTTTCGGCATGCCACTTTCAGAATTTCACTCAAGTGAGAGGAGGTTCATCACTGGACACTGAAAAGTAACTACAACACTACTATAATAAGATGTTCCTCAAGTTCCTACTCTAAATTCACTCAATCCAGTCAAATATGACATCTTTGAAATTGTTCCTTTAGATTCCATACAGCCCAAATCCTTCCTATCGAAGGAAGGACAGAAAATCACTCTATTTTCACCAACAGTTCTCAAGCTAGGCGGTTACTTTTGGAGATCTGCATAAATAAAAGGATGAACAAAGTTTGTCAAGTTCATGCTTGATTCAGATTTTGCACTCTCACTGCATTTCAATTAACCTGCCACAGATTGCGGAGCTGACATATTTGATTCAGATAGTAAAGAAAACACTTTAAAAAACAACAGGTCTGAAGTTTTTGATGAGTGATCATACAATCCATATCAAAACACACATTTAAATCTCAGTCACCACACATTTCACGGTCTGCATCATTAATGCTGTCTGGTTTGAGGGATTTTGATAATCTCTTTTGCAATCTATAACAGTTCTTTATCTCCAAGGCACTGATGCCTTTTAACCAATGATCATTATTTAGGTATGCTTTGCTCCTGTAGCCTTCCTTGAGACATTAATCTCTTCAATTCTAGAGGCTGCTCTTTCATAAACTGCTGTAATAGTTCCCATGTTTTCTCCCATTGACAAACCCCAAAACTGGACACGTTTCATTTAGCATTTTGTTGAACACATGAGCCACACTGGCACAGCGCAATTTTAATCGCAACTGGGTAATTCTATAGTAAGCTCTTCCAAAGGCCAAGAGAAGAGAACCGTATCCATGGGCGGAGTCCCTGTTCTCTGAATCAATCACTATCAATTGCACTGAATGCAAAACACCCTGTCATAACCTTTTCCTTCTATTTCTACATTTATTAATCAACTCAAACACCAGAAGCGTAAGCTGAAGTCTGCACTTTCTCCTGAAGCTTGACCAAGCAGAAGTTTTGCTTTTTAAAGGAATTCTGCTCCAGCTGTCAAAGGCAGAGAGATTTCGCCTCCCTGCCATGGAGCCCTGGCCGCAGGGATCAGCCGGGATCTCTCCCCGGCACTCGCTGCATGCTGAGTAACGAGTCAAACAATCCCAGCAACCTAATTGTTGGCATTAAAGAACACAAACTGCCTTGGTTTATTTTGTAGCATTTAAGCAGAGATATGTCCTATCCTAAGGAAAACACCCACCTAGAAATCAATATAAATTTCTAGTAGCATCTTAATTGCAAAGAGTAGGACTTGAATGAGTAATGAAGGCAAACCGACATTTTAATGTCATTTAGAGTGACCAAAGGCTCTGAAATATGTTTACAATTAAGAGTATTCACTAGCAAAAGGAGGAGGGAAAAGTAAAGCATGACTACCAGACAGCAGTAAAATAAAACACAATTTAGCAAAGCACATTTTGTCATTGGCCTACCCTGGTGCACACTCATTGTTCTTACAATGGAAACGGGGACTCAGTTTTCCAAGCCAGCACAATTTTAACAAATCCCTGTAATATCGCTGCTAGACCTGTATCTGTAGTACAGCTATGCTCAAGTTCAGCTGGCCCGGGATTTTAATGAGAACCTGGAGCTCTCCACTGCTTACAGAAACTTCCCAGCCATCCCCAGAACAGCTTGGAGCGCGTCACCCACCCCAATCCCCCGTCCGACTCTGCCACCCCTCCAGAGAAGTCTCAGCTACCTTTATTAAAAAGCTGCAAAACTCCTCATGTCCATTCTCTCTTCCCCTTCTCCCAAACCCACAGCACAGAGGACTCATGACCAATTCTTTTCTTTAAATTTTCTTCTGCAGAGGCTAAAACCTTCCGCTACCTAAAACCCAGCCCAACCTAACTCACTAAATAGCCACTGACTCTATCAATTTTATTAAAAAAAAAAAAAAAAGTAAGAGTCTGCTCACATCTTCCTTTGAAATGGCAAAAGGACAAGGTTTTCCAGTCTGGGTACATCCTTTGGGTACCAAAGATGCGGTTCACCACATTCACCAAAATAAAGCATATTCTCTGAGTCCTATTCACTACCTTATAGCCAACCCTTGCATAAAACGGCAGTCAACAAAAATGCACAACATCTTTTCCCAATTCCTCACAGTTAACACATTAAGTGGCAATAAAGGGTACAATGACTTTCCAAGGGCATGTACCTGTTTAATTATTCAAAAGAAAATTGACTCAGGCACCATGGTATGAAACACTAAAATATGCAAACGAAGTAAATTATGGGGGGAAGCAACAAAAGAGAAAAAAGGGATCACGGTGAGAGGAACATATCAGGGCAGATTCTGATCTCCCTGTGTACCTGAGTTTCTCTATATACCTGTGAATAAGAAGAAAATGTTGTGAAGTGACAGGGAAATTATTATTTACTCATTTCAGTACTCTGACTAGGGTCTTGAAACAATCTAACCATGCCTAGAATTTCCTAAGAGAGTGTTATTTTCACCTATATACATGAAGCAATTTCAGAAAAAGGAATGTTTACACCTTTCCAGACAATCAAGTCTTACTGCTGGGAAAACACTTACTTGTTTCAACAGAGGCTGTACAGAACATAAGAAAAGACGCAGGATCAGATCCATGAGTAAATCTTGTTTATTCTAAATTAAGGGCCTGAAATAACTCACTAAAATAATAGGAACAGGTAAACAGAAAGATATCGTAACAGCAATTCTAGTTATTTGTCCATAAAACATGAATATCCCATTAAAACAAAGAGCATTTGATTTTAGCTTGGACCAAAGCAAATGTCTTTCCAATCAAGAGATCTAGTGAATTGAATGTCTCTTGTAAGCAGGTGCTACTGTGTTATATTTTCATCCAAACTGCTGAGAATAAGCTAGAAGAAAATGACAAAGTAAATTGAACAAGAAAGTGTCTGATCTTGATGAATAATTCAATGATGCAATGCAACAAATACTGATTTTTTTCCTGGTAAAGGCAGTTTACAACTGTCCTTTGCTTAGAAAAATGACCTTCTAGTGGTAATTATGCTTTTGTCTTTAGGCACTGGATGACAGTCTCAGTAATACTCACGATTCCAGTTCACAGCTCTGTTGCTGATCTCAAAGCACTCCATTCTTGCTATATCATCTAATCTCTTTTTAAAAATATAATCCAACTGCTGAAGAACTTCAACTATAATATTAGGCATCCTGGTCACTGGCTGTTCCCTAACTGTTTTGGTCACTTTTCTTGGGTCTTAAAAAGCATGAGAGTATCTTTTAATAGAGCTCACAACCTGCACATGGGCACGAGCCATAGCAACTGCAGTGTGATGTACTAATCAAGGCACGACCGATGCCGTCAGCCAGGAACACGGCAGCTCGGTGGACACCTATCAACTTCTTACAGCAACAGGGAGAACCTAGAAGCTAAGGATTTTATGATCCACATTCAGGATTGTCTGAACTCTAGCAAGAGTACATTATACATGTTTTTGTCTTCTATCTGTTAAAAGGCATTAGACTAGAACTACAGCCGGAAAGCAGGATTCGGGGCTGTTGGGCTGTATTTCTGCCTTACACCATCAACGATTTCTTGCATTACCTTGGGCAACCTTCTTTCACCCTTAAGGGTAGGGCCTCTACTTTTATAAACAGGCAGTATTAACATTAAACCTACAGGAAACACAACAAAAAAGCATCCACAAGGAGAAAGGGAATAAACTCTCTTCTCCATAGCCAGGACAGACAGAACAAAGCCTGACAGTATTAAATTGCAACGCGCCGGTTAGATTTGTTGCAAGAAAAGCTTTTTCAGAGTCAAGATAGCAAGACATAGGAATAGGTTAAGCACCACCCCCATTCCCCAAGGAACTTCTTGACTGCATGGATAACCACAGTGCAAACACAGACAGTCATCACTCTTCCATTACGGAAAAGTTACCGACAGGCTGCAGCCAGGGCTGCCAGAGCCACGGGTCCAGAATAACCATGGCCATGTAGTCTAATGAAAAGAGAGTTTACTTGGGAAAGGGCTGAGCTGGACGCCAGTCTGTTCCCAGAATACGTCTTTTATTCCCAACAATTAAAAAAACGCAAATAAGAATTCACCTGTCAACCCTGTTTTATCCACCGTAAAGATTATGTCGGAAGAACCCCATCATTGGAGAGGTGGGCTCGGCCTGCTGTTCTGATAATGAGAAAGACAGAGAAATCTGCTGTAGACTTGTGGCACACCACAGTGTATTCAGGTGTTTCTGCAAGTCATACCTTGCATATTAGTATTAAAAAGGGACATACTTCACGAGAAGTTCATGACTGAGAAATGCTCATTTTGCCTTTTCTCATTTATTCTCTGCTAATTGTGTTCTACATCTCTTTCTTGATGCATAGTCTTATCATAACAAAATATACAGCAAAGAATCCAGTCTACAGTAGATTACCAATCCAGCCAGAACAACAACAACAACAAAAACCCCAAATTAACCCTACTAAAATCTGTGATACTAGACACAACCAGTAGGACTGGCTGAAATGCAAGTAAGGACACGGGCACTCAGGTGCATATTTTCTGTCCACTGCAATATATCAGGATTTCTTGCTCATGAATCCTCAGATTACACTTGGCTAGTTGGCAGCACTTCTTAACACCTAACAATATAATAAAAATATATTTTTTCTCTGTGCTAGACAAATCTGTCCACCTTCAACCTCTGCTACCCATAAAACACACAATTTATTCAAGTACCTTTACTCTGAGTATAATTAACCTTTTCAATGTACAAAAGCTTCTGTGTCTCTTAAATGAACAAAGAGCTATTAATGAACAAAAAATACTTTCCTGATCAAATGTTTAATACTATTTCTGGGAATACAGAGTATAACATTACTACCCATATATTGTATAAATAATGCAGTATATAGCTCATGCATCTTCTTCCAAAAGGTTTCTGTTTACAAAGTATCATTGTATAAGACTGATTTTTGTACACCACGAGGATACTTTAGTCAGGTTACTGCAGATTTACACTGACAATCAGAAACAGAACGACATGATCATGTAAAAGAAAAACCCCATTTGTGCTAGTTTCAGTGCTAAGGGATGGATGTAAGAGGAAAACAAGATTAATTTTATTTTCAAGGTAAAACTGCAAGGAACCTTAACAGCACACACATGGACATAAGTTTTCAGTGCACGGTCCGTGAACTCTTGGCAGCCCATAAGGTAAGAGTAGCAGGTTGGTTGTCAAGGAGACTTGAATTTACCATGTAAGAAGTCCAGTCCCATATTGAATAATTTATGTAACTTACAAATTTTAAGTTTGAAAATCTGTGACCAAGAGGTGGCATGTGAGTGGGTTTCATCCTCCTTTCCCTCATTTCTTACAGGGATGAGAGACCAGAATTGAACTGGAAGGCTTGAATTCACCAGCGCCGCACATCTTCTCTTCCCTACAGACACTTTACGTGAAGGCAAATCTGGCTGTAGTTCTGTATTTTTAGCTCTATTTTAAATGGAAAAGATGCACTGAATTCTGCAGTAACACAACTGTTGATCACACTCTGTTTTGTAACAGAAGTCCTGTCAGATATTTAGCCTTAGTTACCAAAAACTATCTTCAGGGAGTACAAACATTTCCCCTCTGGCATCCTGTCAGTCACAGCAAATCTGTAAATAAACTGTCAAACTCCATTCCAATCATTCCTGAATCTGCAAGGGAAAAAAGTAGTAAAATTGGTGCAGCTGGTTGTAGTCCCTGTAGAGCAGGGCTGATTTCACAGCTTTAATATGGTTCACTACTTCACAGCAAGTCCGATCTGATATATAGCATGCAGAAATGAGTGACACCTTTGCTAATCATTTTCTTAAACTTATCACATGTGGAGGTAATAACAGATGCAATGACTTTTCAAGGACATGGACTGGTTAATTTTTCAAAAGCAAATCGAGTCAAGTTCTGCAAAATTAAAAATCCACTAAGACACACTGTCAAGCTATCTAAATTATGGAGAATCACACAAAAAGGGAAAAAACAAAGCTCTGGTCATAAGAAAGACAGTGTTAGGCCTTCTTCTTGTATTGTCATATGCAAAGTAGGAATATAGCAGCTGCAAACAAGCCAAGTATCTAAATAGAGATGCTGACTTTAGCAAAGACTTATTAAATAAAATGGGAAACCCTATGTACTATTACCTAGAACATATCGGCACCCTTGTTCTATAATTCATAACTTACTAAGTAATTCTGAGAGAGCTGGTCAAGAATTTTTCTGCAAGATATTTTTTGTTGGACCACGACAGCTAATCAAAGAGCTTTTCAGGGCTATGACAGAACACGTGCAACAGAAGAAAGATCAGAAAGAGAGCAGATAAACACGGCCACCTCACTGCCTATGGACTCACTTAGGATGTAAATCACCCGACCTAGAGCAGGGACAGAACCTGAACTGGGGTCTGCTTTATCCCACAGATTTTCCTTCACCATCAAGTTGTACAAAGTCACGCTGTCTCCCTGGACCGGTGAATATTTCATAAGAAGCAGAATAGCCCCAAGCAGAAGACAGACTGACTCTAAACCCAATAGCAAAGACACTGGCTTGATTTATGTCAAACCTAGGTTCAAGACTCATTTCTGTTATCAGTCAGAAAAGGGATCTCAGTCTCCAAAAGGAGATACATCCCTCATGTTTCTTCACAAAAGGCCCCTGAAATGTGATTTTAATTATGAGACAGCTTGGAAAGAAATTTTGAAAGCACATCATTTCTTATGAAACAAAAATACAGGTATTTGATTGCACGTGCTGACTCAGTCTCCCTGCTCAGGAAAGCAACCTTTTCATGGCAACAGCTTAATACACCATAGGAAAGGAAAGAGCACTAAGGTCAGTATGGCTGCAATGAGTCTGAAGGTGGAAAAAAAAACCAAAACAAAAAAAAAAAAAAAAAAAAAAAAAAAAAAAACAAAAAAAACACACCCCAACATTACCCCCTTAATTAGGGTTGCCACATGTTCAGATTTCCGCTCTCATGTTTTCTTTTTTGAGCTCAAATTTTGACTGGCTGAAAAGAGAGGAATACAAAACGCGTCAGGATTTGCTATACTTGCCCTGGCCTCCTGTGCACTACGTGTGCCAGAGAGCTGACATATGGCGAGACATCATGCTCACCGCGCAAAGGCTACATGGCCTATCCACTACTATTACCTTCCACGAACTCCCAAAATAAAGAATGGGAGCCCTACCCCACACCTTCCGTTTTCCTACCACACAGAAATCCAAACCATATGCCACATAAGTTTTCAGCAGAAGCAACAGTAAACCAGTTTGACTCTCCATTCTGGAGAACAGCTATTCTTCTCTACTTGTACACAAACATCTCGTCCAAGACACAAATAAACCAACGTGATCCTGAAAATTTCAGCGACCCTGCTTTAGACTCCTGTACATGCTTTGGTACAGGGTCCTTAGCAGATCTTTCAGCTGAGAATTAACCACAAAAAAGAAATCTCTAGGCCTGAATGTCATTTCCCATATAACAATTGAGTGAGTTTATAATCCCAGTCTAATAATAGTCAAGGCATCTTCAGAAAACCCTGAACAGACAGGAATTATCATCCTGATTTCAGATGCGAGAAAAAGACACAGTGAAGATATCCATCCAGATGAACTAGGACTGCAGGCCACGTCTCCCGAGTCTCAAAGCAGCACCTAAATCACACCACCTTTTCACTGTGAACCACAGCCAAGGCTTTGCTTTAAAATCAATGAGACATCAAAATCCAACCTGTATACTTCTTTCCATCCAAAAAAAGCAACATTATTTCAATTTCCAATAAGAAAGAAAACGGTTTATTGGATTGTCCTTCCAGTATAAAAAAAAAAAATAAAAATTACTTTGCATACAAAAGTTTCAGCCCTACAGAAGTCCGCAGTGAAATACAACCCTCTCTGGCAGACAGCACAGCACAACAACTCATGACATGAAGTGAACCCTAAGATAATGGCTGACAAAAAGGGGACTTTAGGTAAAAAGAATGCAATTATCCCAATGGGAGTTGCTCCAGGGCACCTGTGTTAACTCCTCTGCCAAAAGTATTTTGAACTCTCTAATGGCTACAAATGATAAGAAAAGCTATGATGAGAGAAAGTCCGTGAGGGTACACCTGCAAAGCGAAATATTTTAAAGAAAAATGCTTCAGATACAGAGACGGAAGCAATTAAAAACCAAAAGAAAAATGTGTACTGCTGTCTTTGTTTTCACCCAAGCTGAACTTCCCCTGCAATTGAATCGCTGGCTCGCTGGAGCAGCTGGCTGACATCCTGAGCCACGAACAGGAAGAGTTTGTCTGGGAGATCAGCACAAACCTCAGGCTTGTTTGTTTGGAACTGAGCCCACACGTAAACACACTTACACACACATACAGACCAAGGTCTAGTGCATATGACTGCAAACTAATGGGACCTGGTGATAAAGGACCGAAGTTCTTGATGCCGTCTTTGCCTCAGTCTTTACTGCTAAGATTCGATTTCGGGAAAGCCAGGTCCCTGAGGCCAGGAGGAAAGTCCAGAGCAGGGGAGACTTACCCTCAATGGAACAGACCAGGTTAGGGAACATTTATAGAAACTGGATGTACAGAAGTCCACAGGACTTCACGGGATGCACCCATGAGTGCTGAGGAAGTTGGCCAATATCATTGTGAGACCACTTGATTATCTCTGAGAGGTCACAGCAATTCAGGGAGACTCCTGAGGACTAGAAGAAAGCAAACGTCACTCCTGTCTTCAACAACAGCAAGGAGGAGGATACCAGGAACTACAGGCCAGTCAGGCTCACCTTGATCCTTTGGAAGACGGAGCAAAACCTCCTGGAAACCATTTCCAAACATGAAGGACAGAAAGGTGACTGGCATTAGGCAGCCCAGCCTTCTAAGATGAGATAACTGGTTTGGTGGATGAGGAGAAAGCAGGACCTCAACAGGCTGGAGGAATGGACTGACAGGAACCTCATCGAGTTCAATAAATGGAAATGCAAAGTCCTGCACCTGGGGAGGAAACACCCCATGTACCAGTACCAACCGAGGGTTGACTGGCTGGAGGCCATCAGCTGGAAAGCAGTTTAGCAGACAAAGACCTGAGGATCCTGGTGTACAGCAAGGTCAATATGATCCAGCTATGTGTCCTTGCAGCAACGAAGGCCAACAGCATTCTCAGTTGCTTTAAAAAGAACAGTACAAGCAGGTTGAGGGAGCACAGCTCAGCACGATACACGTTGGTAGTGCTGGGTCCAGCTCTGGGCAAGAAAGTACAAGAGAGACACAGACATACTGGAGTGAGTCCAGTGAAGGGCCATGAAGACGATTAAGGGACTAGAACACCTGGCAAACAGGGAAAGGCTGAGAGAGCTGGGACTGTTCAGGCTGGAGAAAGGAAGGCTCATGGGGGATCTAATCAATGTGCATAAATACTTGATAAGAAAGAGTAAGACAACAGCCAGATTCTGCTCAGTGCCATCCAGTGACAGAACAAGAGGCAAAGGGCACAAATTGAAGTACAAAAAGATCCTTTTAAACATTTTCTTAAAAAAAACATACAGGTGATCAAACACTGCAGCCGGTTTCCCAGAGAGGTTGCAGAACCTCCATCCTTGGAGATATTCAAAACCCAACTGAACATGGTCCTGGGCTACCTCCTCCAGCCGGCCCTGCTCTGACTAGCTGATCTTCAGAGGTCTTTTCCATCTTCATCCATACTGTGATTTTTAACTACTCTTAGAATAACTTACTACATGTAATTTTAAACAGTGTAAAATACCCTGAAAGACTACTTTGCAAAATCAGCCTGAACTGTTTAACATATTAATTTACAAAGATCCATTTGTCGTCATCATCATATGTTTCAGTCTGTACAGACAAAAATACTAAACTGCATGTAAGAATCTACTTTGAAACATAGAAACTAAATACCTAGGGAGCAAGGAGTCAGAGCAAAACAGAAAACTGGTCGTATGCCTGTAATTTAAATGCATCTTCATTCAACTTAATGAAGTCAGGGCAGAACAAGCTCAAGATGACAAAATTACTCAGGAAAGCACCATTATGAAGGTAATTTTTTGACTAGTAAGTAATGACACTCTTGAGGACATGACAGTTATTTTGTAGAGCAAAAATTTGTGAATGTAGCCATCTCTGCTTTGCAGGAGCCTTTGACCCCAAGTAATCCAATTGATTTCAATGGGAACTGGATGGGACCATAGCAATACGGTGCAACTTTGCAACTTGTGATGATCTAGTCCTAAAGACTTCAACAAGAAATAAACACATTTAAAGCTGAAGACCCCAAAGATAGCTAATTTACAACTACACAATTGAAATCATATTCTATCCCCCACTAGAAATGCAGGGGACTCTTCATCCTTTTCAAGTTCCTCATACAAAATTTTATTAGAAAAAAAAATGGTACATCCTAGCATGCATAATAGTCTGGGGTTTTAGTGAGGAAAAGGAGGAGAGAATACGTATAAAGGACATGACTAAATTAATTTTGAGAACCTCCTGATTTTAAAATGCCTGGTATTTAACATTGTGATAATTCCAGGGAGGACAGTTGCCCATAACTTTATAAGGAGGAAACAAAAGGAAGCACTTGGACACTGCAGAGAAACAGACAGACGGACAGATTTACTTGACGTGCTCTCTAGAAGCCCTGCAGGCTTCATCAGCGGTACTTGTAAGGTCTTTGAATTATAGCTGTTGCACAGCTTGTAAGTCCCTTCCTCCAGAGCTAGCGAGCTTGTGGTGTTATAAGCTACTTAAGCTCCTTAGTCTAGATCTAAGCAAACAGCTTGACGCACTTACAAGCTTCACTCCCCCTTATTCTGAAGATGTTAAGCTGCTTAGCTTACTGTCTTCAACTTTCAAATTCTTACAACCAAATCCTACCCGTACACTATGCAGCCGCCTTCATTAGCCCGATTCTCCCCTCTGCTGAGGATTCTGAATGTCTTGCGCCAAGTCAACAGTAGAACAGAATGATCTTTTACAGCTTTGTCTTTCCAAAGTCACAGCCAATACCTGAATGCCTATTGCTTTGGCAACTACCACTCTGCATTTTCAGTATCCACAGACTTACTGCAAATCAAACATTTCATCCATTCTAACAAATCTCTTTCCATCAATAAATCTATTTAATATTTCAGTTATGATTTAAAAAAAAAAAACTCCACAGTGGCATAACTCTCTTCTCACAGATGTGAGCTTCTACTGTTAAATTTTGATTCGGTACGAACTGCAGAAGTTTTTGGAAGAAAGGCTGCTTAGACACGAAAGACGGTTTTCATCTAAATCAAGCGGGTACCAGACTATTGGCATTTACAATTAATAATGTTACCGGAGAATCTTTAAACTAAGAAGTAAGCCTAGCACAAATGGACATAACACATTTTCTAGGGCTGAAATCATTAAAACTTTGTATCTATAAATAAAAGACAGAGCAGACATTAATAAATCTGAACAAGAAACCACAAAGAAGAAATAATTCCATTTTAATCATAGCACAAAGAATAAGCTACTGAGCCAAGGGTGGAAGTGCTGCTATACTGATACTAGAGATCTAAAAAATGCGACAGAAAAACTTAAAATGCCTAGTTTTCAATGAGAATATTGACAGAAGCAGCATACTAGTGAAAGGCAGACAATCATTACATGCTGTAAAATAAAAGAACAAATTATATTGCAAAGATATAGGAAAACTGCAGCAGTGAGTGTTGCTATACATTAATGAAAACCTGAAGCAGACAAACAGGTTAATTGTACCAACTTCTAACATAACCCATATGGTTTGAATACCACATCAATATTGGGACCATACAACAGACCACATGCCCAGAGTGAAAACAATGACTAAAACGCACAGAAAGAGATCGGAGAGACTGCCTGGAAAGACAATACCGTAACAATGAGATACTACATTTATCCCCGTGTGAGTTAGGGTAAGCATCATACTCACATATGCTTTATGCTACAACTTCTCAAGAACCCTAGAAAAAAAAAAAAAAAAAAAAAAAAAAANGCAGAAAACATATGAGTTCAGAAAGTTACTACTGAAGAACCACTCTGCAACAGTTACCGTGAAGTACTGAGTTGTTCAGCCTGGACAAGAGAAGGCTCTGAGGAGACCCTGTTGCTGTCTTTCAATACTTAAAGGGGTCTTATAAGAAAGATGGGGACAGACTTTTTAGCAGGGCTTGTTGCAACAGGACAAGGGTTAGTGGTCTTAAACTAAAAGAGGGAAGACTCAGAATGGGTATAAGGAAGAAGTTTTTTTACACTGTGAGTGGCGAGACACTGGCCCACGTTGCCCAGAGAGGTGGTAGATGCCCCATCCCTGGAAACTTTCAAGGTCAGGTTGGACGGGGCTCTGAGCAACCTGATCCAGTTGAAGATGTCCCTGCTCACTGCAGGCGATTGGACTAGATGACCTTTAAAGGTCTCTTCCAACCCAAACTATTCTATCATTCTGTGATTCTATTAAGACAAATCAGTCTATGAAGGACCAATCAATCAAAATAAATAATCGACCCACAGCGGAAACACATAATTTCAGCAAACTGAAATAAAAAAAAGGAGAAAGCACATGAAAAAGAAATTAAAGGCAGCAGCCAAAAGCCTAGAATACTCTCAGCAAACACTGAGACTGTTCAAGAACGATGTATGAAGGTCTTAATTTGGGATGTGTTGGAGGGCCTGTCCCAGACTGAGGGCTCAACAAGGGATGTTTTAGAACAAATCACATGTTACTCATGCAAAAGTTGTGTATAAATGAAGTGCCAAATTGTTATAACATTACCTGTGGAAAATATAACCTCTTGCTTAAAACCATCTTAGTATCAGAGGCACGTTGGTGCCAAACGTGATGACAGTTATCAAAATGGGCTCCCAGTTGGACACGGGGAACTTTCAGTAACTCAGATCCATACTCAGCTAATTGGCAAGAAGCACCGCAAAAACAGAATCATTAGATACTTTGACAAACGTGATTCAATGGGGAAGACAGGGTGCCTTTTGTAAGGGAAAGTCCTGCCAGACAGATCTGAAAAGGAGTCTCTGACACAATTGTATGACACAAGCATAAGCATGAATTTCCAACAGGTTTTTTGACAAGGTCCTTTGCCAAAGTTTCTTGTACAAAGAAGGCTGCCACAGGACAAGAATGGAAACGGTCTTACAAATTAATGATCAATTCTAAAAAAGACATGAAACAAAGAGTAGGAGTAAGCAATCTGTTTTCACAGTCGTGAAGGTGATCGCAAGTAATGTGGGGAAGGGAAGAGAATGAGACAACAAAGCCAACCCTGAGGAGTTACAGAATTTTCTCTTGAGAGAGACAGGATAAGAAACAAAATGGCAGCTCAAATTCAATGTTGATTAGTACAAAGTAATGCACGTGGAAAGAACAGACCTAAATTTGCACACCCAACAGGCTCTAAAGTATTATCTTTGAGTAAAGCATGGTAAATTTTAATAATTTCAGGAAAATATCAGATCAATACTTAAAAATTGAGAAAGCAAGTACATGATAATTTTTATAAAAGGAATAAAACCAGAAACAGTATTACGCCACCTTTTAAATAAGAAGTTAGTCTCTGTTTGAACACTCAGTGCAGTGCTGGTCCTACATATCAAAAAGAACATAATAAAAATGGAAACAATATAGAGAAGCACAACAAGGCCAATCAAAAGAGTGGGACAGCTTCCAGCAAGACACCAGTAAGTTTTGATTACATTTCTTCAGCCAAGGAAAGAAATGGCTAAGGGGATACCAGGGGGAGGCCAGCAGAGCACAGGCAGTCAAGAAGATAAATATAGAATAACTATTCACTGTTTCTTAAAGTACAAAATCTGCAGAGAAGCAAATGAAATTATCAGGTGACATGCTCAACACAAACAAAAAATAGGGACTTCTCACACAATGCATAGCTCAGCTGAAGTACTCAGTGTTACAGGATACCATGGGTGCCAAAAACCTACGTGCTTTTAAAAAGTGATTACAGAAGTTTATGGGAAAAAGTCCATCAACAACTGTTAAATAAAAAAGTCTCAGGCTCAGGAAGTTGCTAAACTGCAGACTGGTGGAAGCTGGGAGGACAGAATAGCTGTTCAAGCCTTGCTTGCACATTAGAGACTGACCACTGTCAGAAGAAGACTCTAGCCTAGCTGGTCCTTCGGCGTGACTCAGGATAGCCATTCTTACCTTCACCAACAGCAGCAAAACTATTTCAGCTTTACGCACTCTTGAAAGAGCCTCCCCTTAATTCTCTGCCACTTTTGAACGAAAGCCTGCGAATCAGGTCAAACCAGAGGTGGTCCAAAAGTATTCTCAGTGGGGAAGACACACCTTGCACATTTTTCCTTTCCCTATCACAAAATACATGAAGGCATTTTACGCTGAGGGTTTAAAAATTCACCATCAAGCCAACAAATAAGGTGCCTTCAATTCTTGCAAACAGACACTTGACTGTACCAGCTCCAAATTTCCAAGTACTGCCATTTCCCCCCCTCGTGTTTGTTTTAAAAGTTATGAGAAGACAAAAGTCTTATAATCTTAATTATGTTTATCATAATTCTAGAGATTGCAACATTCTTGACCTTTTTTTTTCCACATCCTACTGCAATTTCAAATTAATCTTCTCTGCTTAACAAGAGTTATCAAATGCCATATAGCATGTAAACTGCATCTTGATTGCTGAGAAAACATCTCTTCACAGAACATTATTTAGGCATGCATTTAAGTTTCATTGACCTCACAGGTACCCAAGCACTTTCTTGCATCAGGTGTTTCCAATCCTGACAGCACCAAGAGTCAATGGGAGCTGAAAGCCTGTACTTCAACCCTCAGACTTTCAGCCTGTAGTATCCTACTCAAAGGGTGGCTGGTGGAGATGCTGCTTTGCCTTTCTTCACTGTTGTGAAGGGCATAACACGATACAGCTAAAAGAGAAAGCATTCTCTATTTGTCAGAAGTAATTAAACATGTCGCTGACTTTCTGTAAAACTCAAGAGCCATCTGGGAAAAGAGCAGTATGTCTCCACATCCATCTGAGTGACAAGGTCAGAGCATCCCTCACTTCCTTGGTTGCATCTCCATCACTGACTCTGTTCATCATGCTGTAAATTAATCCGTAAAAATTTGGATAGAGTACCTACTGTAATTAGCTCTATCTGTCCAAACAAGGGAAAATGAGATGGGGTGACAGCTGAGGGATCCAATTGGCTTGTGGCTGCAGAGTGACAGAACTAGGTCAATACACCAACTTTATTCAGGAGGAGAACAACATAAAATTAGCCTTGTCTTGTTGCATTTCTGATGCAAAGTTTTGAGACCTTCAGTTACCAAGAGCCCACTAATAAAATGTTTTACATTTATACTCTTCCCTGTGAAAATTTTCTTTTGTATATCTCATTAGAAACTCTCATCTATCAATTTACAGACATCGTCTCACATTCTTCTGCTGTGCACCTCAGCAAAGAGCACCTCAACAGGCTTCCATTAGGTCCCCCTGAAGCCTCCTCATCTCACAGAATCATAGAATCCTTAAGGTTGGAAGGGACCTTTAAGATCATCAAGTCCAACCATTAAACTAACCTGACAAAACCACTTCTAAACCATATCCCCAAGTACCACATCTACCCTTTTTTTAAAAACCTCCAGGGATGGCGAATCCACCACCTCCCTGGGCAGCCTATTCCAATGTTTGATAACCCTTTCAGTGAAAAAAAAATTTCCTAATATCCAAACTAAACCTCCCCTGGCTTAACTTGAACCCATTTCCTCTCCTCCTATCACTTGTCCCTAGGGAGAAGAGGTCAGTCCCCATCTCTCTACAACCTCCTTTCAGGGAGCTGTAGAGAGTGATAAGGTCTCCCCTCAGCCTCTTCTTCTCCAGGCTAAACAACCCCAGTTCCCTCAGCCGTTCCTCAGAAGACTTGTCC
This sequence comes from Ibidorhyncha struthersii, assembly GCA_013398815.1. Lineage (NCBI taxonomy): Eukaryota > Metazoa > Chordata > Aves > Charadriiformes > Charadriidae > Ibidorhyncha > Ibidorhyncha struthersii. The sequence continues at coordinate 338,910 of VZSZ01001061.1, forward strand.
CCCAGACCCCTCACCAGCTTCGTTGCCCTTCTCTGGACACGCTCCAGCACCTCAATGTCTTTCTTGTAGTGAGGGGCCCAGAACTGAACACAGTACTTGAGGTGGGGTCTCACCAGTGCCGAGTAGAGGGGGAACAAGCCCAGCTCCCCCAGCCTCTCTGCTCAGGGCAGGGCCCAAGCCCCCGAGCATCTTGATGGCCCTCCACTGCACTTGGTCCCATTTCTCAATGCATTTCTTACATTAAGGGGGCCCAAAGAAGGCACGGTACACCAGATGTGATCTAACGGACCATAATTCACTTCCCTCAGTTGCTGGCTGCGCTCCTGTTGGTACAGCCTGTATGCTGTCAGCCTTCCTTGCTGCAAGGACACGCTGCTGGCTCATTTTTAGCTACATCTCCCACGTCCTTTTCAGCAGAGCTTCCCCCCAGATTCTTATCAGTGCAGGGAGTTTACGTGCCCCAGGTGCAAGACTTGACTTTTTTTCCTTGTTGAATTTGATGAGGTCCCCGACAGACCATTCCTCTGGTTTAACATGCAACTTACATGATTTATTCAAGTCACAAGCATGAGCTTCTCATCATCATATCAGAGAATAAGCCTGGAGATAGACTTGAATGTGTAACACAGGATTAGGTGTACGTTGGATGAAGTAGTGTGATGCACAGTGCACCTCTTTGGCCTTTTCTCATTATATCCTAAGACCTTCCTCAGTGTTTATATTCACAGTGACTAACACACTGGAGGTCTCTCCACTAATAGTCCTCTGTTCTGAGAAACTTGGCCCGAGCCACACGTCCCTGTTCAAGGGATTTCTGCCAGGAATTGCTAAGCACACGCTAGCTCACAAATGACACAACTCAGTTTTCTTGCTGGATCTCAGCAGGAGATGAAAAATTAAAGCTAGGAACTTAGGGAACCGCTTCAGAGCATGCTTAAAGACAAGTAGCATCACTAGCATCAACAAGCCAATGAGATGACAATGTCCCTATTTAAATCTAGGCAAAAAAAAAAAATTGGCCAGACTAGAGCTAAACCCTATTTATATAAAAATACCTACATTTTCTTCTAAAGGTGCTTTCTGAAGTCAGAGCTGGGATTGAAGGATAGGGAAGCTTTCACTGCTGCTGTCTGTGCAGAACTTGTTTGCCTTCTAAGTTTTCTGTGCAGTTTTAAAGCAGACAGGAGCATTTCAGGACTGGCTGGCTGAACTGGTAATGCCAAGTGAAAGAATACAGGAAACTTTTTTCTGTTTTTTTTTTGTTTGTTTGTTTTTTGTTTTTTTAAGAGTCTGAAAGACTTACACAAATAAGTGTGAGAGAGGAGATGCCACTAAACTCACAAGTCAAGGAAGTGCATGCATTTGTATTTATGTAAACCCATGGATATTTATGGATATGAACCAAGTGTCTCAAGGTAAAATAATTTCTGCCACTAAGATCAGAAGAGCAGGACACCTATGTAATTTAAACAGCAGTTTCATAAGCTTTAAAGACAGCCTTTTCACTAAAATAAGCATTCCAAAATAATTTCCCCAGGTTTATTTATTAAAATTATTAATAACACTTATAAACTTGTGTATTTCCTTTGAATCTTTGTCAAGACTAACATATTAGACAACTGCTACGCTTGCAACCTAGAAGCACTTGGGCTTTTCATGCATGAGTGGCACTAGGTCAGGAAAAGGTTAATGTGTGGAAACACAAAATGGATTTGGCAAGAAGGAAGAGGAGGAAACACTGCACTTCAGCTGAAGAACACAACATTTCAGCACATAAGGATACTAAAACATCAGCTATTTTCTTTCTAGCAAGAAGGGAAGTGCACTACTCTATGCTTCATATCTTGGCAAACTGAATGAGCATTACAATTTTCAGAAATCACAGAAGGGAATAATGGAATCATTTCTCTGTACAGTGCGGGATTTGGATGAGCTGGTATCCACTAAGGATCTGTAAAATGTCCTTTTTATCTCTCAGTTACAAAACAATTTTAAACGTGCTGGGAAGGAAACAGTTATTCCCATCCTGTTCCGTAGCTAAACTATGAATCAAGACCTGAAGTGTCAATTTACCCTCAAGAATCTTTTGTTGCAGTTAAATTTACTTTTCCTCCAATGTAATCCTGGTGTCACCTTACTATTTAATATTGAAAATTATTGACAAAGGAAATGCTGATTCATGAAAGTGAGATTTCGCTCTAATGTATTCATGTGAAAACAAATCAGCCTGTACCATTACATGGTTCTTCCTCTTGCTCACATTTCATTTCAGCCCTGACACAATTTCAGATGGGGTAAGCAAATCCTGCACAAATCCTGGAGCAAGTTTTTCCACACTCATGGGCCAACAAAGAAAGCTGATTTCAAAGAAAAGCTTCATCCTCAGTGCGATAAGAATTGTCCTTGGAGCGTAAAAGTGCACAACCACTTAGACTGAAACAGAGCTGTCTCTGAAATTATGGAATCTGTTTATCTAGCTTGTTTCCTATTCATACAGCACGTTCTGCTCCATAGGTATGTACTTGCTGTGGCTTAATCCTGATTGAGATTTATATTCTAATCCAGCACTACTTATCCTCACTATTCATAACACCTGTTCTTTCATGGGTACTGGGCTTGATTTCCCAGCCTGGGTCACAGCCTGCAAACCACTTCAGCCACCTGAAACCAGTCTGCTTTGCAGGAGGAAGCAATACAGGCTCCTATTGCGCACCGAGATCAAACCTTAAAGTTCAGTACCAACCCACCTTTCCTCCATGCCAGCGCTTCCAGGACTTCTCCATAATTGATTCCCATTTAACTAGTATGTATTGAAAACAACCCACTTTACGCTCTTCCTGGATGCGGAGATCCTCGCTCTTTGCAGATTGCTGCAGTGCCACACCGTTCAACCCACTTAAGCAAGTACAAGATGATGCCATTGCAACATGGTGCTAGACGGCTAGAGGATCATTCTGGAAGTCTAGTTATCCGCTGATCGCACTGTGGCAAAAAGACCCATAAGTTTGGAAGATGGACCTGAAAACACCTAGGAAGAGCATTTTCAAAAGTCTTCCAGAAGAAGCCCAAGCAACATCAGCCTCAAAACCACAAGACATCTCCTGCAAGGTAAAGATCTCTGTTTACAACCCAGAAACTCCTCATTGACACATCACCACTGCAAGGAGGCACTCAATATCTGGCATCACCCTCACCAACAAGCCCACTATAACATACAGGAGGTTTTTGAGCTAGAATGGTCTCATTTTCAGTCCAGGCACAGAATAGGGACTTCGATGACCACAGGAATGGAGTAGCACCCATAGACTACACCGACAGACAGAAGTGTTTCAGGGGGCATTCTGGAGCCACACTCCAACGATTTGTGCAATGATGGGCATGGGAGAAACGCATCATGAAAGGGAAGAAGCATTTTGGTAACTGTATAGTAGCAGTTCCTGAGCAGTCAAATGCGTGAATAAAGCAACATGGCAATACCGTGAGGTCCTCATCATGACGCAGAAAAGAGGTGTTTTTTCATTCATTCCAGTAACAAAACATTACGGTCTTTTTCAGTACCTTCATACAACCATTTTGAATGACTCTGGATGCAGGTTGATCCAGAACTCAGAGAAACTGAAAGAGGAGGAGGACAGAGACAGTAGGGGAAAAGGAATGGTTTCCAATATTTAGAGTAGAATGGGCAGAATTTTCTCGGGGCACAGGGTGAGAAGGCTGATACCCATGCTCCATGCTCAATGTCTTGTCCTAACTCTGCCACATGCTCTGCCTGTAGACAGAGGCATCGCAAATGACTTAACCCCAGCAGTGGAATCCCACGTACCGAAGCCAGCTAGCATTTTGGACACACTAGCTATGCCCACCACATTAGGGTAAAACAGAACAGTAACTACCTCACAAGGCTCCATCACATGAACTCCAACAGTTAACCTGCCAGGAAAAGGTCAACCATTGACTGAAGCCGAATCAGTTTTACTCACGTGGGTGATTGTGAAGCTACTAACACTGCTTACCTCATACAATGGGAGTAAAAAAAAAAATACGTACATATAGTGAAACCACATCAACTGCTGTAAACGTCAGCTGTTGCCACTGCTCTGTCAGCATCCCACTTGCACGGATTCCTCACCGAATTCCAACAGGGCCTTCCAGAAGGTTGTAAAACAGTGATGAGGTCTCATGTTTTCTCTCTACACCCTGCTGTAAATGCCGTGCAGCCACAGAGCACAGACAGCTCATCCACTTGTGCTGGACACATGCCTTGACACCCCTAGAATAAATTGAAGTGAGGAGCGTGCTGAGCTGGAAGTATTTTATACTACTGTACTGGCAAGCTAAGAACACTTCTGCACGGGGGCTCAACAGGACAAGCAAGTTCTTCCACACTGTATGATAATACAGGTCCTCTAGCAGCTCAAACAGGAGGTCTGGAAGGCACCAGAGAAACCCTACCATCTTATCCAGAGCTATGCAGCACCAGGACGGCTGCAGCAGCAGAGGCACAAAGCAGCCACAGCTCAGGAACGTGGTAACACCACGTGTGCCTGGCTTGCCCAGAGCTGCGCTGGGCCAGTCAGGCAGCAAGGCGTACCCTCAGATACGGTGTCCCCTCTCCACCTGGCACTGTCACAGGGTAGCTACAGGCAGCTTTGGCAGCTACTTTGCTCGATTTCACCTTCCTAAAAGGCTTCTGAGGAAAACAGTAGCTTAAAAACGAAACAGGAGCAAGTACCTTGCCCAAAATGGCACATGCATTCTCCTCTTTCCTACCTAGATTTCTACTGATTTCTGTCAGTTTAGGATAGAGCATTTTATAAAAATATAAACCAAAGGATAAAGAACAACTTGGAATAATTGAGTTCTGATACTTGAAGACACGCTTCATTAATTTTGGATGTTTTAATCATATAGGGAGATATATCATCCGAAACTAGCATTTTCCTCGCTAGCTACCAGTATTTAAAGTTAACACAGCAGAAGCCACTGAACATTTATTCAGGTGAACTCACGTATGTAATGGAGTTGCCTTTAGCAACTCTCCCTCGCTCGTGGGCCCCCTGTGACCACGCTACCTAAAGTTTACATTTATCTTTCTCCGATGATCACAGCTGGGCAGGATTTTAAAACTTTAAACTAGAAAGTCTTGCAGCCTGCATAATACGCAGTACTACCAGCCCAAACAAAGAGGCAAAAGCAGCAAGAGGTTTATTGTAATACTGCTATTTTCTGAGCTCTTATCGAGCAAAGCATTTAATCTAATGTATTACACTTAATGAGGAGTCAGGAACTTGTACTGCAAATAACAGATCAGATATAATTGGAATTTGTTCCACACCACTGGCCTACATATATCAATAAAAACAATAACTACATTGGATTTTGAGCTCACTTCATTTGCATTTCTTAATTTAGTGTTTAACTAATTTAACAATAGTAATGATTTAATTCAAATTAAAATCTAGGGAAAATAAAACAATTTTAAAAAGCCATTAAAGATTTCATTAAGTTCCATCTAAATTAATATTAGCTTTCTTAATATTTCCAGTAAATAATTTTTTTCTCACCACTGAAACAAACATGAAGTTTCCTCTGTGCAGTGAAGCTTCAGACAAACCTTGTTAGATTTATTGGGATTATTTCAAGCAATTAATTAATATACATTAGAGTTGTTTAGAGGAAAAGTACAAAAATGGCAGGAAAATGGATGAAGCTGTTTTTAAAACACTGCATTCGACTTAGATAATTGTTCTTTGAGCCTTTTATGCAGAGCTCTTAGGTATACACTATCCATTAGATCACATTTCCCATACATTCGTGGTATTGCTCCCAAGCGCCAGATGCACGTGAGTTACCCAAGCCACAGTAGCTTTACAAGACATTTTCTGCATCGCCACACGAAGCAGTCACTTGCACATGAGTGACTACTCAGACAAAAGAATTCATTTCAGAAATATACCAGTAATAAGAACTAAGAGGTTTCTGTAAGTCTCCAGTCTTGTCTCCTGTCCTCTAAATGATACAGAAAAGTTATCTGTATGATATAGGCCTTGCTATACATATATATAGTGTGAGTGTGCATGTGTATAAATAAAAACTTTTATATATAAAACTTTTTTTTTAACCAGTAGAATACAAGGCATTCTACCTCAGTCCGAGATATTTTTCCTTTTGCAGTCTCCTGGAATTTGCAGATGACTTTGGGGTGTTGGACACGCCATCAGGCCAGCCAGAAGGGATGTACAGAGGAGGCAGATGCAAGAAGTCAAACTGAGGCCTCCCTGAACTGAAGCTGCTCACTCTGACAGTTTAATCCCTTGGTTAAAGTGATAAACAGTTAAATGGTCAGGCCTCCGTGGAGCTATCTAGCTCATTTTCAAGCATATAACAAGCATTGGAAAGTAGGGTTATAATAGTCCCGCGCTTTCCTGGTTCTCATGATTAACCCTTATATTCATGCAAATGGCAACACTGAAATCAACAGGAATGCCCTTGCAGTGATTACGCTTGCAAGTAACAGCCCAGATAACATTTAGAATTTGCATTGACACATGTATCACAGCTCATAGCAGCTACTGTAGGTGAAAGAATTTATTAATACCTTTAAATAATGAATAAAAAATGGAATTTAAAACAGAAAAATAAGTGAGAAGCCACTGGCGAGTATGTGCAATTTACTTAAAAACACAATTCCACCGTTTCAAATAGATATTCCAGCAATTTTTGTATTCTAATGTGTCATACTTAAAAACAACGGCTTCAGATGTTCACCTGCATTTCAGTGGGTACCAGGCTTTTATGTTCACAGACAAAATTAGGTATGAAATACAAAGCTTTGTGTCGCTTCTCTGCAGCACAAGTGTTCACTTGCAGGTAAACTTAAGTCATTTAACTAGAAGTGCACTTAATTTGAAGAGATTACTCAAGCAGCTCTCCACTTGTACACTTGTATTACCATCATAATTAGAACTACTTCAAAACAACAAAAAGTTCATTTTTGACCAGAGTAAACACAGAGGAAAAAGATCAAGAGCACCTTGAGTGAAGAGGGGAAATGCTCTTGAAAATACCCTTTAAGATTCCCCCAGCTCTGTGACCAGTGACCACCTTCATTCCAATGCTACTCACAGGGCTGCTACTACGCAGGCTAATATATGACATTATTTTCTGCTGGTTTGTATGTTTTAAGTTGGCCACTGAGAGGACTGAAATACTTTGGTGATTTGTAACAATGACGAGTGCCCTCCAGCTTTCCATAACTACTTCTTGAGATGCATACATGGAAATTGCTATGTACAGATCAATATTGACATTTACCTGTTCAATAATAGATACCAGCAATGCAGAAGTCACCAAGTGACTCAGTCCTGGAAATGCAGAGGGGCAGCCAAGGATATGCTGGAATAGAGTCCTTAGAAGCCTTCCTTCAGCACATGGATACCTCTAGGAGCCAAAGCCCTCTACCGACAGAGCCTGCGTTTGAAATGTAACAAAAGGGATCTTAACTTGTTGAAAACAACACATGAGAACAAACTCAAGAAAGCTGCTATCGGTGATGGAGTACACTGACTAGATAGGTAAGTACACTGAAACTTTGGCTACCAACTGTAGGCTAAGGAAATCAAACGTATTTCCAAGTCAGTTCATTTGTCCAAAATAATACCGGCATTTGATACTACTTCTATAATGAATATACATTGATTAGTATTGCTACCTTTGGTAATATTGTTGCTTTGTAAAAAGAAAGAATTCAATATTATTTGTTCACACACACCAAACACCTTCTACTGGAGTTTTTCCAGACAGAGCATACAGCTCATTCAAATTCCCGTGCAGCCGTTCTTTTCACTTAGTGTTACTGCAAAAGTGGAAATACTAAAGCACAAAGATTTATATTTTAGAAAGATGCTAGCTCATTTCTACCAACAGGGGCTAATTGAACTTTCATCCACCAGAACTCCTGAAAACTTCTGATAATTATACATTTCAGAAGAATCAACCGAGACAGGCACTCAAGGAGGAGAAATATTAAAGAGTTAAGCCACACTTTAGTAACATTTCAGATAAAGATTGACAAGTGCAGTTATCTGCAGTACAGGAATCCTCCAAAGAACTATTTCACTTTGAGACACTATCAAAAACAAAACTATCACAAACCCACTCTTTGCTTGTATGTATATACATACTTCTATTTTTAATTTTGAATTTCCAGCTTTCAGAAATTTCTTGAAATTTCTTATTAAGCTTTAAATATTGTCAAATGGAAGACAAATACTTTAAAACCAACAGAAGTGGTACATAAGTAGCTGGTTTTCAACTCACTCTACTTGAGTAGTAATTGATGTACTCGGCAGGTACTCCTGAGTTTAGTTTTACTTTAAGTCTGTCTGATGCTGTAAAGTCACCGTAAGTGCAGTTGGAAGAAGACAATTTCAAATCCAGGCAAACTTTTTCTTTGTGTTCTTTCATCCGTTCTTTAGATTTTCCAACTAGGAAAAGTCTAGCACTGACGAGCTGAAGGCCACTGTAAGAGACCATCAAATCCCGCCTTTATGAACATCAAAGAGAAAAATGATCATGCTGTCCAGAAGCTGGGATCAGGAATTTCACGTCACCTACCATATCATTAAGAGACTTAATTCTGTGGATGTTCTAATCTCACTCTTCCACGCATCTGATTTTTCTACTTCAGGTCAGTCCTGTCACTGATCCCAAATTCCAGCTTCCAAGCACAAAGCTCAAAGATTTCTGTGAGAGAACTTTAGAAGTACATACTGCACTTGAAGCTTATTTTTCATTAACTTCCCATCCTTTGCCACCCTTTACATTGGGACTAAACCGACATTGTGAAAGCCTTGGGGCTGAGACCTGTCAGTTTACGTGCAGCATGCATACCTTTGCTTGTGCATAAATTAGACACACCACATAAAGGCTAAATAACATTATGGTTTAAAGGTGGAAAAAGAATACTCTTCACGTGTGTTCTTGAAAACCAGGGGCCAGAAATAAGGAAAAAAAAAAAAAAGCTGCCCAAATTAATTCTCTTCAGACATGAAAGAATTAAAGTTATACAAGTAGACTGAAAAATTTCCTTTGTCCAGACGTGTGAACATTTACTTGGTTTTTACTAAAACAAGAAGTATGGAGGGTGGATGGGTTGTGGTTTGGGGGTTGGTTTTTTTTTTAGATCATCTGAGCAGCTGTCCTCTGGAAATCCAAGTGTGGATGGAACTGAAGCTTTAGATGCTTAACATTGTTTTAAAAAATTAGGCAATACTCTCTCTTAAACAAAGGCAAATCTGTCTCCCCTGATCTCATGCGACAAACACATCCACAGCTAAAAATCACTGTACGTGCAGGTAAATAAAGTAGGAAAAGAATGACTTATCTAGTAGAACTCCTGTTAACACTGAAAAACCTCACGTGTGGGCTGATGCAGCTGAAAGCATTGAGACACTTAGTGCTCAGAACTGATGCATAATATGAGATGTGTACGAGAAACTGGATCACCTTAACCAGAAAAAAGGAAAGACAGCTTGAGGGACTAGGGAGTATTGGGAGAGCTGATTAGAGTTCACTAACAGGCCTGTCACATTTGAGCAACAAAAATGAAAATACAGAGAGACCCAGGAAGAAAGATTTAAAATAATACATATAGAACATTTGACTAAGTGTCAGCCGAGGTAAATGTAGCATTTTACAAGCAGAATTATCATCAAAACAGGACATCATTTACAGTGATACCAGTAGCAGCTCTTGGTATAAATGATTAATACAAAGCAATGTATATATAGCTGTGAATCAGATGAGCTTCCTAGCAATGGCATCTCTTACAGATTCCCATGTGTCTGAGACAGAATAAGATGCTGATCCTTTGAACTCACCCTTCTATGACATAAATGATCACTTTGCACCAGAACACCTGTTTTCAGAAGAAAAAAAAAAAAACACACCGTTCTTAAAACTGTCAGTGCTAAAGAATTCACTACACCACTGTCAATCGCTGCGCTGTTTGATTTCACTTTCTGTTAAAAATCCGCACCTTGCTTGTCATTTGAGGTTTGCCCACCTTCAACTACCACTTATTGAACCATAATGTTTCTGTCTGTAAGGCTCAAGAGTCCTATACTATCAAGTTTCCTTTCCCCAAGAAGGTACTTACAGACTGCAATCACGTCATTCCCTTGCTAATCTAAATGGATTTAAAACTATAGATCAGTCTCAAAAAACAAGCGATAAAAGGAGATTTATTAGATAACCCAACTGATCTCCAAGTCCCCAGCTTCTAGAGAGAGATCCATGAAGCTTTAACAAAAGCAGCCAGCTGACAGCTTGACTGTTTTCCTGAATACTGCTTGAACAGTACATCCACTGAAACAGTCATAAACAATCTCTCCTAACATCAGGGCACAGGAATTGAACCATTTACATACTCGGTCTTTTGCTGACCAAACATTAAAAGCGATTGTTCAAACAATGACAACATTTCATCATTGTGTCAGGAGAGAAAGACAGATAGCACCCCTTCCAATCTTTTTATTAACTCTTCAGATTTTCTGTCTTCATTGCGTTTCCTGTATATGTGTAACAACAATCAAACAAAATAAAAGCAAGACAATAGCCACCGCATGAAAAATTCTAGAGCACGTAAGCAGCTTCCTTATACCGCATTAGGTCATTTCCTTCAGAGACATTTTATCTAACCCTTTTGAAAATTAGTTAAACTAATACTGTACTCTCCTGAGCCAAGTAATCAAAAAAAGCCCTTTTTGTAAAATACTTGGTCAGGGAATTGGTAATGAGCTAACCAACCTTTCAGTCCAGATCACTGGCTTAAAACCAAGCTTTGCTGGATCGTGCCTAGAAGGCTCTGCTACGTGATAAAAGTCTGATGCTCTGTGGGAAATAAGAGGGGACACAGTCAGGTTCTTGGCGTGGTATTGCCCGCCTCGCATTGGCACTCTTATCAGCCAGAAGTTTCATCAGAAAATACAAATATCCTCTGCAGCAGAATCACTGGCTTATCTCGGAGGAAGATCCTGCCTTTGACGAATTTGAAAGTACTTCTTGATCCAACACTACTCCCTCAAAAACATAAGCTCAAGATCTAACAGCAAGGGTGGTATTTACGGTCTGCTCGTACCGCATACCGAGTGGTACGCTCTGCCCCATCCCTATTCATGTATGTTCCAATCTGACCGTTACCACTGTTCACTATTATTCTAAACAGAGGACTTCAACCTCCCGTCAAGGGCACTGTCTTCTAATTATTTTTAAACTGTTTCCACTCGCTTGCTGAAGCACAAGGCCTCTAACAAAGCCGTCACCCTCATGCTGCTGAAACACCATCAGCGCTCTTAGCGGCGAACAGCAAGAGACAAGCACGAAGCCAACACAACATTTCAGTATTGATTTCTCTAAGAAATTTAAATCCCGCAGGGCATAAACATCAATTTAATCTGTATGCAACTACAAAATGGCCTCATGCACAGTGTTCCTCATTTCAGCCAAAACACTGCTACAGCTAAAGTAGAAACACACTTAGCAGTGAAGGCAACGGACAGAACAAGTACCCCAACATTCCTGATAATCCGTCAGAGTTTCGGAGACTACAATCACAGAAGCCAGTCAGTCAAAGACAACCACCAGCAGAAAAACCTGTCTCATAGCCTGACACAAAGCCATGTACCCAGAGTGTCCTGAGGACCAGTTACATCTAGCCTTGCCAAACCGGAGAGCCACTTCATCCTCCGACGGAACAACACTTTGCTGTGAAGTGACAGCCTCACGCCTTTGCCTTTGGGTTTCGGTGCCTCTGCGTGACAACATGAACGATGAAACACAACCGCTCCATGTTATACTAATTGATATTTTCTGAGCTCCCCGCACTCCATCAAACTGCCTTCCCCACGGACAAAGAGCCACACATTATTACTATATTCAACCTGCTGAAAAGAGCATCAGAAGAAAACACCACCTGAAGAAAAAGGAAATTTGGCACCTTGGAGTTTGCCCTCATGTAATCCTAGAAATCTTCAAATTTTTCTTCTTTAGAAAGTGTAAGTTTCCCCTCTAACCACTGAGAAGTCAGACCCAGCATGCTCTCACATTTCCCTTTTTTTTTTTTTTCCTAGCACTGCAGGAGTCCTGTTTTGTTTAAGAACGCATCCTGTTGTATATCCAATCGGAAAGATGTACTTTCACACATTTGAAACACCGGTAGCATGTAGCACTTAAGGAAAAAAAATTGGCTCATTCTTACACCAGTGCAAAGCCACGGGCATGTCTGTGTCACCCCAGCCAGCACCGAGTACAGTCGGTAGAATTCAGGGCACCAGCATTATTTGCAAGTGACGGATTTATGTATGTAAGAAACCGTAAATTACATAATAAACACAGACACAGGATTTTACGGACAAAGCTGAGCTTGTAAAACATGGCACCTTCTATCCATCTCCCCCTGCTGATGACAGGTAGGTGGCAGAATCAGATTCCTAAAGGTATAAATGTGACACGAACAGCACATCAGGCAACTGTAGTGCCGTGAACCCACTGACAGGCGCAACAACGTGAAGGCAGAAAGCCCTGGCCAAAGCTAAAAGCTTCAACACAGACTCCACCCCAGATAATCAGCCTACCTATAAGGCAGGATTTATTAATTGCTGCTGCAGTCCCACAAAAGCTTATTTAACACAACTGTAGCACACACCTGACCCAGTACATATAGACGTAGTGCTCAGGTTACCATCGACATGAAGGTTTCTACACCGTAGACCAGCACATCATTTAAATATCTATTGACTTGTCAAATCAGGACATGACTACATGTGTGATCAACATCACAACCCCTACCTATGTGCTGTTTTCCTTCAGCATACATAACGTACACTGCAGCGATATTTACTTCACCCATCAGTGGGCAGGGGGGTAGATTTTGCTCCTAAGAATAATCAGTTTTGTGGATCTTCACCGGGACAGCTTCACCAGGTTCAAGCAAGGACCACTGCAGTGTTCTCCAGTCGGCGTCAACATGAATTTTAGGATTGCTTGGTGAGGAATAGAAGCAACTCTGAAGTGATCATCAAGATTATTAAAGTATATACTGGCAGATCAGTCTGAACCACTGACAGCTTTATAGCTGCTGTAATCACCTGTGTCACTGAGCTGCAGACACTGTAATTTCTCTATGAAGTTGCTGTGGGTTTGACTTTAGAGTCCCCAAACCACACAGCAGGCACATCTGTATGACCAGCCTCTGAACCCCAGCTGTAAGTTTAGCTTTCAAAAGGGAATTGCTGCAAGCAGAAAAAGGAAGTGACAAAACAGAAGGTGTTTATGGTACAATCAAAATCCAGGAAAATAAAGACAGAACAGCAAACCTTCACCTTATCTACATGAATCTCTGAATCGGAGGATGTAAACAACAGAGACAGACCAAACTTCACTTGTTTGTTTCTAGATCACAACGCTCTGTCCACCCCTTAAGCACATAAGCAAAACAGGATACAGGGTGTTACTGAATGATTTCCCCTGAAATCTGATGGAGAAAGATTAGAGCAATTAGAACAGAGTGACACACACTTTTAAAACCCTTAAATCGCAATTAATGTAAGGTTTAACTTTTCTTCTAAGGATCATCTGGTGACTCTGTGCCATTTTCAAAACAAGGTTAACACACACATCCCAGCCTCAGAGAAAAAAAGTCATGAGATAGAATCCCCTGCCCTCTACTGGCACATGAGCCACACTGAAACCTGCAAACAAGCACAAACAACAGCTGAAGAGCTATTTTAAGGGGGCGGGGGGGTTGAACTATTATTTGTAATTTATATGAGATCTATAACGTACCGGACACATCAAACTGTGAACAAAACCTCACATATAAAACGCTCCTTCAGCATCATTGCACTTCTTCCTGCAGCGCCGGATAGACTGAGGATTCAAACTACTGCTCCTAGCATGATAATATATCCATTAACTGAAAGTAAATTCTGAGGGATTATCTGATGTTTGTCATGTTCACAGTGCATAAGCAAGAAGTTTATATGACAGATTTTTATTTATTTATTTTTACAAAATTCTCTTCCACGTATGCTGCCGTTTTTCAGGTTACAGTCATCCAAACTGCGTTTGGCCCAAGAACAGAGAAGCAGGTTCATGACTCTGCCAAAACAATTTTCCAGTACCTTGGTGCCAGAGCTAGGGAAATTTTTAGCCAGGGTTCTGACTCATCAGCACCACTGACATGGCAACACACAAACCTCACGACACCCTAGCAAAGCATTTGTTGCGACTGACCATATCTGTTGCAGATCAATTTAATCGGTGTCATCATATAACTTTCCGGATCTTGTGAACAGCTATTACTATATTCTCCTATTGGTGTAAACAACAACAACAAAAAAGCAAAGATTTACACTGCTGCGATTATATTTCTGAATGTAAATCAGTTTGATTCCTAGAAAAATCAAAGTAAATTCCGCGTGTAGACAAGGCCTAAAAGGAATTGAATAAACACAAGGGTCCCAGCTGTATATTTCATCCAAAAGATAAATAAGCTTTTAAGTCACATTAAAAACAAAAAAAAAGCAGCCTGAAGAACAGCAGCTATTAAACAAGAGAAAGTCTGGCAATACCAGAGTAATTCCCACAATGCTCATCCATACCCTGAAACACATTCAGAACACACCCTGTTTTCAGAGCTGTCACACAACAAATGCAGATGTAAGCCTGCCATCACTACACAAATAACAGAATATGACATTTAAATCACACCACTAAGGAAAAGTGGGAGATGCGTACAGCCTACAGTACGTACAGCCATTCTTTTTTTTTTTTTAAAAGCAACTCATCTATTAGTTACCAAATAGCGGAAAGACCCTTGGGATGCAACAAAACAAAAGCATACAAGGTTCCAAGGAATCTACAGGAACACAATGCAATCACACCCATCTCCTTTTTACTGTAGGCATCTACAGCATTAAGAAAAAGAAAGTTTTTAAAGCTTATTAAGCCACATCCTAAAACTAGTTAGGTTTTTGGCTGTCCTACTTAGCCTAAATGTATTTACATATGATTTCTAACCGTTTCTTTCTGTGTCAGAGTTGTCTGATATCTTAAATAGTTCTCCTTGCACTCTGGTGTTTTTCTAACCTCTGACATTTACAGAGTGCAGAAGTACCCTCTTCAGCCATGAGCTTTTCTAGGCTTTCTAGCCAAGCTTTTGGTGCAGCAGAATCTAAGAATGAAGGATAAACAGGTATTTTAAACACAATCTATGTGGATCTCTCTCTGCCTCCATAAATAACCTCCCTAAATAAATACAGTTTCAAGTATATAAGAAAATATATAACAGGAAAACCTTTACAGCCTAGATTTATGAGGTAGTGCTGCCAAGCCTTGCGATTTGTTCCAGAATCTCTATATTTTCCTCAACTTTCAGCTCCTGGAGTTCTCTCTTAAAAATAAAAAATAAAAAAAATCTGTCCTTCATGATTATGGGTAAAGGCCTGGAGGTAAGAGTCAAGCAATGGCTTGTAAAGGAGGAGGTCAGGATGTAGATAAAAATAATACCATTTTAAAAAATAAAACATTGATTAAAAACCCTCAAGATGAGTTAATTCAGTACATTTTAAGATGCCACTGGCTGATACACTGACAGAAAATGTCAATAAAACATCTTACCAACTTGCCTGTATTCTTTTTGTAGAATTGCATAGCTAGTAACGATCTGTTCCCACTTGTACAGGTAAAATACTGACTGGTTTTGTTGTTCCAACGTGTTAAAAACTACTCATATTATAAATTCTAGGGAGCGGGATCTCCTGCTTTCTAAATCACAAGACAGGGAAAGGGCTTCTGCTTTATTAACAGAAAACTGAGGTAAAGAGGTAAGTGACCAGCTTACAGCAGATCCAGGAACCGAACATAGATTTCAGATTTTCTGAGTTACGGTCTTGTGCTTTAGGCAGAAGGCTGGTTGTCTTTTCACTTAACAAGCTATCGAAGCCCAAACTCTTATTTAAAAATTGACAATGCAGCTCAGTAACAATGGAACGGCAAGAATACTTGAAAAAGAAGTCATCTTAAAGTTAAACCATTGGAGCTTCTAAAGTTAACATCTGCAAAAACTTGCCCCCAACACACCATCAAAATTTTTTCCAGGAGGCTAATTTAGAATTCATACGGGTTTCTGTATCCGTCAGGCAGGACAGGAATTACAATACTGACATTACTGTTGGGACTCCTATTTTTGTGTTTGATCTCTAGTGCCATTAGTTCTGCAGCTTTTTCATCATACTTACTGACTTTATATCCCAGCTTTTCAGCATGAATCCTCTTGGCCATGAACTGCCCTTCAATCAACGCTCGTATTTCCACCTCCTTCGGAAAGCCTGAAACCTGTATCAAAGAGGGAATGCATTAAGTTAACAACCACCTTACGCAGTGTACAATACCATGCTGGAGACTGGTTAAAAACACGAGACGGATTGATAGTTGATTATCCTTGTCTTCAACCTGAAGTCTCCTTTCAACTAGGCCCAGTTCTTCGCTCCAACACACAAGATGGTGAAGACTCATGACAGAGAACACAGCCTATAACCTCGGCGCTGTTGGCAAATCCATCCAACTTGAAATCAACGCACAATGGGAAGAAGTTCTAGTGCACGTTGTAAACTCTTCTCTATGTATTTTTCAGCACCAAAGGCTGCTTAAGAATCAATATCTCAAAAATAAAAAATTAAAGCAAGTGGATAAAATTCAGATGCATTAAGCAATGTCACAAAAGTTTAAATCTATTTCTGTCTGCACAAAAGTGAAACCATGTAATCTTTTCATTAATTAATTTAGTTGCTACATATAACATTTTTCTGTCCTTTTGTCAACCAGAATATGAGAAAAGCAGAAGGAGTAGGAAAATATTGAACTACAAGCAAATACAAAGAATCCTTCAGAAAAAGTTGAGTTTTTCCATGCACTACAATAAGTGCCTACAACTTGTATAACAGCTAGAAGTGATTAAGCATTCATTTAAACAGCAAGCATTTAAGAGACTAGTGCTACACTGCAAACACAAGATAGTATCAATCTCTGTTCACCTAGGTGAGGTCTAATCGACTGGGAGTCATGATTGATCAAAGACATCTGTTGAGTTTCAGTACCACCCAGAAAGCCAGACATTTAAACAACATCCATTCCTCAGAAGAAAAAAAAAAAAAAAAAGAAAAAAGATACAAAGGACTTTTCTTTCCATAACATAACTTCTATTTTAATTCCAATTGGACTTGAGCCTGTGTTTACTTACATACCACTACATAGCTTGTAGGTTACTCCAAGACATGCAGGACAGCAAATGAGGTCTTTCCTTCGCATAGACATTTGGAGCAAGATAAAAGACAAAATATTATAGCCCAAAGTTTCAAAACATCCTTATCTGTATGTCTGAAACTTAGAAGATGGGGACTGAGTCACGTAAGTGTACTAAACCCTCAATAAGCTTAAAGTTAATCTTGTTTCAAAAACAGTGTTGGTTTCAGTAAATCCACATTTTCCAGTAAAGGAAATATTTCCTCAGAAGAATACCATATAAGTTCTAGCTCAGACTTTGCGCTGTAGATACTCTCAAGCTACAAATCAAAAATCATCCCAAGGACCCGCATCAATAAATGAAACTTGAAAGAAAGTATCTTGAGACCATAAAAAAAAAAAGGGGGGGGCGCAAAGATTTCAAGCCTGGACAGTACTCCTTCAAGGTTGGAGACATTAACTACATTATAACTACCTTTTGGTTGTCTCTGTTGAATCTGTGAATCCCAACTGCTTCAGGGGTAATTTCCA
Source organism: Ibidorhyncha struthersii (assembly GCA_013398815.1). Lineage (NCBI taxonomy): Eukaryota > Metazoa > Chordata > Aves > Charadriiformes > Charadriidae > Ibidorhyncha > Ibidorhyncha struthersii. Next base: position 356,745 of record VZSZ01001061.1, read on the forward strand.
TTACATCAAAGTAGAAACCTGCATCAAGGAACATTAAAGACTGTCATGTTTGCTCCAAGCCCAAAGCTGGAATCTTATTTCAGCACACAGCTAAAACGATAATAAATGTTTATCACAAATTAGGAAAGACATTTGAGTCACCACAAAGCCTATTTCTTAACTAATTTCCGTCCATACATTTATCAAATTTAACTACTTTCAGTTTACAAAAATCTGGCTCTAGGCATCCAAACAATATAATAAACAATAAGCCTAAAAAAGAGCACACATCCACCAGAACACACAGACATCCAAGTAACATAGATAATATATAACACATCTCAGAAATAGTTTCAGTAGGTCATATGCGAGGGTGAAAGGGGAAAAAAAAAAAAAAAACCCCACACACAAAAAAAAAGGTAAGTTACTAAGAAGAGTAGAGGAATGCTGGAACACTTCATGCACCGGATTAGATTCCATGAGCTTATTAGGGAACATCAGATATTTTAAGTCATGAAGCAGAGCTGGTCTCTGAATAGTTTTGACGAGATCTGAAGAAATGCAGTAATGCTTTGTAGACAGCTAGACAAAAAGTCTGAAAAAGATTTCTTTTGTATTGGTGGCAAAAAGGGTTGGTCAGAAAAGATATTCAAGAAAGAAGACAAAAAAAGAAAACGAGGACAGAAAAACTGAACAGAACAGCTAAGAAACTAAGGTGAGTTTCTAAGGTTCAAACCGTGGAAGAAGAGTCTGCTGCCCTAGCAGCCCTATGATTATTAGCCAAGAAAAAAACAAAAATAGTACTGTGCTTTAGCACACGTAACCTTTTTGGTAAAACATTCTGAAAAGTTGCCAGCTAGGAACACTGGGAGTTAGAGATAATGCAGGCCCTGACAGGGGATGTATATCCCAAAATTTCCTTTCTGACCCTGCTGCCACTTTGAATCCGGCAGAAGAGGTCTTCAAGTCAACTTGCTGGTTTTATCAGCCTTCTCAGACCCAACAGGACCCTCGTCTGTTCACCACTCCTCCTTCCCTATTTGCTGCCCCCGTTACACTCATTATCCCAACCTCACCCTAGCAGCTGCCTCTCCCCATCTCCAAACCTCCGCAGGGGCATCTTCTCACACAGCAGGGAGGGCGGGGAACAAGTGATTAAAAGGAGGGCGCCTAACCAGTTACTTTGCTCCGCTTCCCTCAGGAATTCAGATTATGGTGATTACTGTATTTTTACATGTATACCCAGAGGTTATCCAAGCAGACAGGTTATTGAGGATGACTTTCACGAAACACTCATTTTATAGGGGACTGAAACATCCAAGTGAATCAAATCATATCATACAAATTTTAAAACTTTCAGGCAGTGTCCTGAAATCAGTAACAGTATTTTCATCAACTTCCTATTTTTTTAATACCGTCTAAAGTGCCTGACTTTGGGGTTTTGGAATAACTTCTTCCCATTTTCTGAAACACCCAAATTCATTTGTCTTCTCGTGAAAAGAGATTCCTGGCCATTTTAATATCCCACAGAGACTGGATATGACAGACCACTTAACAGAGCTTCTCAAAATGAAATGCGTGCTAACCTCACAGTGTCAAGAAACTGTACCTCAAATTCACCTTCCTAAGGAGTGAAGTCTTCTATAGCTTAAATACCTACACTTTAAAACTTTGCTACCTATGGTTTTTAAATTAATTTTACTTATATCAGTTCATATCTAGGATGATGGTGACGATTTTAAATCCAGCTCTGCAAAGATTAAATTTTAATCTTGATTACACATATGCTGACCTTTCAATAACTTATTTCAGGGCTATACACTACACTTGTGAAATGTTAAACTGTAGGAAAGAAAATAATGTAAAACTTCAAGTACATGGGTTTATTAGTATTTTTTAAATATTTCAATCATCATCATTTTGTTTCTTTTCATTCACTTACCATAAAGTGGGAAAAAACAGGGATGAAATGACCCTGTGACATACATTCAGGAAAACGTAGGAAATCTGGGTATCGCTTGCCGTTACTTTGTTCACGTGCATGAACAAGATTCTAGAGTTATGCTTAGAGATCAAAACCCTTGAAGATTAAGAAAGAAATAATATGGAGCTACTTAATCCACTTGATTTGAGCCTTCAGAAAAAGAAACAAATTTTAACGGAAGCCTCCTTCAGAAATTACAGGTTTTAAACATCTTACAGCTAAGATGCTACTAACACCCCTTCAATGACCAAGAGAGCTCCATAAATATAATTTTCTTATATAGTGAATACTGAAGGAAAACACTATCACGACACCGCCTGTACACAGAGCATTTCTAAGTACACATTAGAATTTCCTAATTAACTTAATTTTTGGGCTTTATCATGACCCAAGTAAAAAGTAGGTACAAACCCCACTGAAGTATGTGTCTAAGCAAACCCAGCCCTGCTAAGGCTCATACCCAAGTTTCCATTGTTTCCAGCAGCAGTAGATGATAAGGCTTTGGAGAATTCATCCCAGGAGCCTGAAGCACAGTCATCTCTGATCCTCTCTCTCATCAGAGAGCCATTCTTAAAACTGAAACACACAACTGTATCATATGCATTTTCTAAAACATTTGGCTCTAGATTTTTAAAGGCTTTTTAAAATGTGTTGTTTTACTCAATATTGGTGTTTACTGGATCAGCTGAATACAGCTGGGCAAGCTAAAAGATACAATCATTTCTTCATTATGGAAAGAGATGGAGAGAGATAAAACTAGATAAGAGGGAAAACAAATATTACAGGACTTGTTGAGGAACACAGTGCAGAGATGCTGGTATATGTCTCTCCAATGAGTCAGCTTACATCCAGTCTGGCAGGCCACGCTAAATCCAGGCTACCTCCGAACAGCTAAGGCGTCTCCTTAGAGAAGTACTCTGACACGGCGCTAAAAAGATCACTCTGAAATGACTGCAAGGAGGAGCAAGAGTGTCCCGACATTGCATTTATCATTTCAGAAACATGGTACTGGCATGGAGACAGCTTGGGTCCAGTAAGACTTGTGAGGTCTAGCTCTGTGCCCCAGTCTGGCAAAGGAAAGCACCACAGCTGCATCTGCACGGTCCTGGTCCGGAGCCAGTAAACCATGCCGTAAAATATGCATCTGTTCAATGTTTATGGTCCTCGCACCCTTTACACATTCACTTCCTTTGTCTCCTCTGTGAATATAAAGCTCCTGCAAAATCTGTCCTTACTTAGGCAAAGTTTTGCCTGCCAATATCTGGAAAACATTAGTGCTGTTGGGTTAGGGGTCTCTGACATTAAGTTAGAGTTTGCTGACTTGTAGGGTTTGAGTAGACCTACCCATACTTCATGAGCCTTGTGCTGTGTGGAGCACGTTGTTGCTGATAAGCGTGCGTACGCTGCGCGCAAGGCATGGATTCACCAGGTGCCTACAGTTTTCTCTCATGCTGATGTGATGTGGCTTTTCAGTACCCAGGCGGCAGTGCTGATCTGCCGGAGGGCAGGAAGGCTCTCTAGAGGGATCTGGACAGGCTGGATTGATGGGCTGAGGCCAACTGTATGAGATTCAACATGGCCATGTGCCGGGTCCTGCACTTGGGTCACAACAACCCCATGCAGTGCTACAGGCTTGGGGAAAAGTAGCTCAAAAGCTGCTCAGCAGAAAAGGACCTGGGGGTGTGGGTTGACAGCCAGCTGAATTTGAGCCAGCTGTGTGTCCAGGTGGCCAAGAAGGCCAATGCCATCCTGGCCTGTATCAGGAATAGCGTGGCCAGCAGGACCAGGGCAGTGATAGTCCCCCTGTACTCGGCACTGGTGAGGTCCCACCTTGAGTACTATGTTCAGTTTTGGGCCCCTCACTACAAGAAACGCACAGGTGCTGGAGCGTGTCCAGAGAAGGGCAAGGAAGCTGGTGAGGGGTCTGGAGCACAAGTCTTATGAGGAGCGGCTGAGGGAACTGGGGTGGTATAGCCTGGAGAAAAGGAGGCTGAGGGGAGACCTTATTGCTCCCTACAACTACCTGAAAGGAGGTTGGAGCGAGGTGGGGGTCGGTCTCTTCTCCCACGTTAACAAGCAATAGGACAAGAAGAAATGGCCTCGAGTTGTGCCAGGGGAGGTTTAGATCGGCTATTAGGGAAAATTTCTCCACGGAAAGGGTTGTTAAGCATTGGAACAGGCTGCCCAGGGAAGTGGCTGAATCACCATCCCTGGGGGTATTTCAAAGGCATGTAGATGTGATGCTTAGAGACATGGTTTAGTGGTGGTTTTGGTGGTGTTAGGTTGTTGGTTGGACTCCATGATCCTAAAGGTTCCTTCCAACATAGATGATTTTATGCTTCTATGAAAGCTGTTTGAATACTCTCCAGCACAGAGTTATTAGAACAACTCAGCAGGAAAGGCACAGAAATATCCAGAAATAGGGCAAGGAAATTATTGAACTTACTCGGTAGCAGCAGCTGAAGTTACTCAAGTTTTCTGTACAAATATGGCGTGTGGTAGCTCGGGCACTCTCTTTCTACTAACCCAGGTATGTTCCTTGTTAACTCCATTATTTTGTTAAGAAAGGGACATTGGTGCAAAAGGGGCAGTGTCAGGGCAGAAAGGGCTAGGCAGAGGGAACAGGAATTCTTTATATCTGCACGGCTACAGAAATATTTTGTGTTCTGAAAGGAAGATTTGGGCTTCTGCACATACTAACCTGCAGTAAAAGAGTGGCAGTATTAACAGTTATTCAGAAAAATGCCTCAGCATCTCCTTTTCTATTACAAACAGTTTGTTTATACAGCTCTTACACACAGCAACAGTGGAAAAATATTGGGGAAAATGAGAAACTTGAATGCAAAACTTTAAAAAAAAAAACTACCTGCTGGGAAATCATACTATGGAACTCAGTAACTTGCAATTGACATCATGCTTTTGAACTCAACTTCACGAACACTGTTCCCACTGTCATCTACAGCATCCTATTACTGTACAGGTAAGACTCAACATTACAGCTAAAGGGTAGATTTGAGCTTTGTGTTACAAGCACCTACAATGTGGGGGATTTAGACACAAAATTCATCTGCATATTAACTGTAAATATTTGCCTAAATACTATGACCTGTTTTGGAAATTCTTCCCCTGAATACAGTGACTCAGCGAGGGAAAACAGCTTCAGGCCATCTTCCCACCTACTTGGCTGGCGAGGGGCCAAACAATTCCCAAATCACACCAGCCAAAAGCTACCACGAGGATCATTCTCTCAGCTGGGCTTCTTGAGATCTCAGTATTTTCCACATGTACGGCCTAATATGTCCCTGAACACCACTGATTATAGTCTTCTATGAAAAGGGAATCTCCACCTGCCCTGTTATGTCCCCTGTGGACCACTAGAAGAGCAGAGAAGTTATATAGCCTGGTCAAGCTGCTGACATTTCACATTATTGTATTTCAGAAGATTGTTATTCGCGTACATTAAACGTATTACCTTAGATTCATAGTGAACGGGCTCTATGTATACGTAAAAATAATTTCAGCTTTCTATTGCCATGAGAATTTATCCTCCACAACTCTGCAGTTTCAGTTACTCAAATTAAACAAAAGGAATGCTATAATGTTGATGCAAATGTTTCAGCAATAGGTTGCCATATAGTGTACAGAATGCTGAATGTTCTATTCATTATCATTTTGCAAAAGAAATAAAAAACGCTAACACAGAGAAAGAAATATATGTTATTGATCCCAGATGTACAAAAAAATAAGTGATATTACCATAGAAGTGCCATATATGTTCGAGAATCAACAGGATTGCAGAGGATATGACCTTCTAAGGCAGGAGTTGGTTCTTGGATCCACAGAAACAATGTGTCACTTGTGCCAAGGCTAATCTGGAGGGGAAAAAAAAAAAAAAAAAATAATTGAAGCGTTATCACAATGTGCATGGAAAGCAATACAGAAATTAAATTAAAACCATTTGTTATTACCACTAATTGTTTTTAAATTACACATTAAGTCAATTGGATTCGTGTTGAAGCTAGCTCCGACTTAGGTTGTCACACCAGTGAAATACATACTAGATGGAGACTTAGGTTTTAATGTCGGGAGCATTAGTTAAAAATAGTCACAAGAGTTTACTTAAAATCTTTCAGGCAGCTTACAGACTGACAGAAATAAAACAGTGTGAATCCAATATACAGAAAATCAACACTAGCAGATAAATTTAACTGATAACCTGCAGCTATTTTACACTTCATGTATTTCATTTATTTGGGAATACGGATGGTTTCCCAGAGTATGTTTTTACTTACTGCAATATCTCCTTCTTGAAGTCTCATCCCTGCCAATGACGCTGAAAGAAAAGAGTCAGAATACCAGATAAAATGTTACTCGTTTGACTCAACTATAGCACGTTGCATGAGACAACATAATACATCATATTCACCATCTCAAAGTACAATATAAATGGCAAATATGCTCATGATGGACTTGTCCTATACACTGTAAAAGATGGGCAAAGCATTTGGGTGAGGGAGTGATTTTTAACAAAACCAAAACACTCAAGACAAAAGACTACAGAACTGCACGATACGCTAATGGTTTTTGTATTCAGGTTTTAAATGCAGTGGGCCCTTACTTAACACCACACTTTAAAGGAGAAGCACTCCCACTTACATCAGACTACTCACATATTTATTGGACTAAGCCGGATTTTAATCTCAAGAAGAAAAATTGGACTTTTGGGAAATGCAAAGCTTAACCATCTCTCAGAATATGAATGTAAAAATATACCATGATGAAGTCTCCATTTTGATTCAAACCTGCATATGCTACTGCAATACAGATAAGTATTTTGTTTTCACAGTCTTGAGAAACAGATGACTTTGCTCTACACTGAAACAGTCTCCAGGATTCAAAAAACTGACCCTAAATGAACACCTTCCTTTATGCTGAGATCTATCAGTCTGAGAAAAGGACAGCTCTAATACTTAGAGAAAGCCTGTGGTCCATCTCCACCTTTTTTTGCTTGAAACGATGCGACAGCAATTTTTTAATTTATGTTTTCTAAGTTAAAATGTTATCAGTTCATAGTAAGAATAATTTCTTAGGGGCAGGCAAAGCAACACTGCAGTTATCAAGAGGTATAGGAAGTCACGTCTACTTCCTAAGCAAAAGAGAATTCATTTGTCATACCCAGCTTACCCAAGATGTCTATACCTCAGAAGAACCAGTGATGGAAGGCTGTTGGAAAAAGGTATTAATGCTGATAAACACAAGATTCTTCCCCTGTATAGGGAGCATCTGAGAATCAATAAGATTGATTGAGAATTTTAGTACGTACATAATCATACTCACTGAATCTTATCCATTTAATCATCTCACCTGGATTGTCTCCTGTAAATGCTACTATTTTACAGTCCGGGCTAAACCCATAACGCTGACTATAATATGGAGAAATAGGTCCCTAAGGAAAGAAAGAAAGAAAGAAAGAAAGAAAGAAAGAAAGAAAGAAAGAAAGAAAGAAAGAAAGAAAGAAAGAAAGAAAGAAAGAAAGAAAGAAAGAGGGGAAAAAAAAGCTCAAAAAATTGAAAGTAATCTTGCAATGTATGACACAAGGTGTTGTAACATAGAACCGAAAAAAAAACAAAGCAGCTGTAATAAACATGTCTGTGTATTTAAGGGACGAATTAATATTTTGCAGATTTTGAACCCTTTTTTTTTTGTTGTTGTTGAGAATCTCTCAGAGATACCCTCTGATTAGACTTCGAAATAGGTTAAGCAGTAGCATTTTAGCTTTGGGTCTCTCTCCCGTTATTCACATCAAGTAACATAAACACAACCATCTATTTTGCACACATACATGAATATTAATACATAGAAATTAGAAATTCAATGCAAACAAAGAGGAAACACAACATTAATATACATCACAACAGCAAATGCTGGAATATGACCCCTATTATTTTAGGGGTCAAGAACTGTATTCTTTTAAGCCACATTTGATAGCCATAGAGAAAAAACAGAAGAAAACTATCCATAAAAAATACAAGGACATCTATAAGGATTTTTTATATGTTCCTCTCCATTACAGAAGTTCAGCACTGAATTCAGATGGATCAGGCAATGGGTATCTACACTCTCTTACATGTGCAACAGCAAAAGCAATAGCTCATTTTGTGCTGGGTAGTAAGACTAAATTCATTTACTCTAAGAGATGTGCGGCTTGATTTGATTTCACCATTATGCTACATGAACTGAGGAGCTTTAAATATCCCAAATTATTCACAAAGATTACCTCATTAACTCTACAAACAGTTTAAAACAAGGTCCCTGTCAAGAAATGCAAATGTTGGGCTCTGTCTCTGCAGTAATAAATACTGTGCGCAGCTCTGCAGCGACCAGGCGTTTGTGGGCATGAAGGGGGACCCCAAAGATTCTTATGACTAGAGCATCTACCAAAAATTTTCTCATCGTAGCCCTGGGCATGCAAGAATCCAAAGGTGACGGATGATGAAAGCTATGACAGACACCAGCTACCACTCAGTTTTCAAAAATGTCTGTTTCTGCTCTGGCATACACGTTCACAACACGCCTGGAAATATTAAATCAAGTAGCATAGCTCGGAGGATAACTGTGCGTGCACGCTTGCGCACACACACAAGTACACTCCAAGAAAGTACTATTAGCAGAACGCTCAGCACAAAGCTCTATTTGTTGCTTACAACTCCTCTAGACAGGCACATACCAGGACTGAATGGGATGGTACAGGGCATCCTAGTTTCTCCTCTAATCCCGGTGCACAAGCATCAAGACAGGACACTGACCATACCTTTTCCCAAATCTGCAGCAAGTTCATACCAGAACCTACAAGACAGATCAAAACAAGAGGCATATATCATTAAACAGAAGACAGTACTGTATCACAGAATCACAGAATAGTCAGGGTTGGAAGTGACCTCTGGAGATCATCTAGTCCAACCCCCCCGCCAGAGCAGGGTCACCTACAACAGGTTGCACAGGACAGCGTCCAGGCGGGTTTTGAATGTCTCCAGAGTGGGATCTCTGTATCAGAAAATTCCGTCCCGTTACAGGCAACAGAAAGTTTACAGATGTATATTTTACATTCAAAGAGAATGTTTACAGCTCTTCTAAGCATAAAGGATATTGATGATTCAGCCTCTGGATAGCTTTCACCTGTAAAAGTAGCAGAAAAGGCTTCTCTGATGCACACTGCACTAGACAATTCAGTTATTCCCAAATCAAGAGCAAAAGGAAGAACACTGATGCCACCCAATCAACTCGTCCCCAAATCTTCCACCTTAGACAAAGACTTCACTAGAACTACCTAAATGTGATGCAGCAATGTCATCTGAAGATGTGTCATCCTCACACGAGACCTACCGATGAAGAAATTGCCCCCTGGGTGTTATGGCTTTACACCACTTTGAGTATCATATAAGCATCCAAATCCGTGCTGACTAGTCTTCCTCCATATCAATGTTTCCTTCTTCAGGTGACAAAATAAAGGCTTAGAAGTCAAACAAAACAAACCAAACAAAAAAAAAAAAAAAACAAAAGGCAAGAAGTCAAATTTTAAAATGTAGCCTTTAATTTTCAGGCTAGTTTGGAGACTCCAGCTTTGAATACCAAAGCCATGATTTTCAGAAATGCTGAACAGCCCAACTGAAAGCTGCATAACATACTGAGCACTCCACGTCCCTTGCTTACATTTCTAAGATGTCTTTAATTGCGCATTTCATTAAATTTTAAAATCTATATGTGTTTCTGGTTAGTACTGTTCAGGGACACATCAGTCTTACTCTAGATTAACATTTTCATTTCAAAGGCTGTTTAGCCCACGACTTATTTATCCCAGAAACACAGCCACATTCTCAGCTGAGCAGAGTGGAAAACCTGAAATTTACTTGAATTCAATACATCTTTAAACTTTCTAAAGCACAAAGACAGTGAAGCTGTCCCAACTTGCAGTGTGTGTGGAATAAGACTATGCCTGCGATGGTGGGACACAGGGGAAAAGAAGGGCTGTAACCCACATCTCAGCCAGCGCATCGCAAGGCTCTGGCACCGCTCTTATTCTGGAGAAGGGCACACGCCTGCCACGCGCTCCACACACACACACTGCCGCTGGTTACGCACGCACAGGTGAGCCCACCCTATCGATTCCCAGCAGCTTTTTTCACATAGGCTTAATAATGAATTTAATAACGTTTATAAATAAAGCGTCTATTTGTGCAGTGCAGTCCTAAGCACCATCAGCAAGGTCCGGACCTAGCGCTTCACAGTGTTAGAAACAGAAAGCGTTGCACGCTCCAGCTGAGACGCTGGAATAACTCAATCCGAACAGTAGGATATTTGGATTATACGTAATAACATATAAAATAGAATCAAATATATTCAATTGAATTAATCCAGTTTCAGGCAGATTAAACACACTTAAATAATGCACTGGTTTATGTGGCCCATGATGCAATAGGAGGAATATGACAGAGCACGAAACACAACACGCCTCCCACAGGCAAAGGGCGCACGTCCCTTTTCAGCTGTCAAAATCGCTCCCACCCACAGAAAAGCAAAGATGGCAAGATTTACTTCGGCTTCTCTCAGTTCTCTGCACGAGACCACTCTTAAACCTAGCCATCCCCTCCTTCCAGGGGTAAACTGAGTCCTTCCAGGGTAACCTGAGCCCGGCATCGCTGCCGGCACTTCCCGCAGGCAGAGGGTGGGAGCAGCTTCACGTCCCAAGCTCTCAGGCATAACAGGGCTTTCTGTGAGGAATCAGGTAAATCTAGACATTTTCCTGGAAAAGTCCCTAATTTAAAAGGCCAAGAACCCCTTTGCTAAATTAAACTAAACAGTGAGCAACAGAAAAGTTCAATAAGCAGGAATTTTACTAGAGAAAGGTTAGTTGTTTTCTGTGGGGGTTTTTTTGGGGGGGGGGGATCATTTTTCCCTCCCACAAGCCTAGAGAAACATTTAACCAGTATCCTCCAATGCAATTTTGGAAGACACAAGGACAGCCTCCAACCTTTTCTGCATAAAGCAGGAAAAACCCTAACCTTTATAACTGAAAAGGTCTAAGTTTATATCACGTAGAAACAACGCTTCAGTTTATTGACCAGTAGATATAGTTGCACAGACTTTAATATGCCCTGAGAAAAGAAAGATGAGCTAATTTACCCCCACCCTCAGAAACTCATTTAAAAGATGTGAAACAACTGTTTTACAAGAACTGTTAATCTCTTGGACTGGAGTCATCCTACCCAACTGTGGGCACTTGCATGAGACTCTCTGGACAGAGGAAAACAAAAACCAGAGCTGAATGCTCTCTGGAACCGCTTCTCTTTCTCCTTTGATTATGCAGGGAGTGACGCACAGTGAGTTCTTAACTCAAGCACCTCTGGTCACAATCTATGCTGCTAAATTTAACATACCAAATATGTAATAATCTCAAAACTAAGGGGGAAAACAAGAAAAAATAAACAAAAAAAATGAAAGGCAGCCCTTTGAGCTGTCACTCCAAAGGTCAATAGCAAAGGCCATGGTCTAGTATGGACTGAGGAAAGGGATGAATAGGATTCAGTATTTCACTGCAAGCATTACTGACTTTTAACATAAAATGACCAGGAACATAATCGACTTACTAATATTTACTACATATGCAAAAGTACAAGTGCTTCAATGATGGGAAAAGAAATAAAAAAGAAAAAAAAAAAAGGCAACACACAACCAAACCAAAACCACCAAACAATTTCATTACAAAGATCAAACAATGCAGACTAACTGGTTTTATTAATCAACAAACTAAAGATCAATATTTGCATGCATTTATAAACAGTTAAGTGCATCTGTATTACAGCACTCTGGATTGCCTTTTCAGTGAGCTAAAATCATAAGCAGTGTAACTGCTGACGCCACCCAAGCGACATAAGGAGTAAATTCAGCCCACCACGCTTCCTTTTGAAAAGGCTTCAATTCAAAGCATCCTTGTTTGATAGAACAACAAAAACAAGTATGCTAAGCTATGATTTGCCTAAGGCTCTTAGAAAAGCATTTCAAAAGATAAAGCTTCTCTAGGTCAAGAGCTGAATAGCTGTTCTTTAAGGTGTCTTCTGAAAGAAACAATGCCTCAAGTGTTCAAGTTGTTTAGGTCCCAAAGGTATCTTACTTTTAACATCTGCACAATATAAATGAAAATCATTCTTCATTCCACTAGAACGTAATTTGATTTTTTTTTAAATCAATCACCCAGGGTGCTCAGCCATTCACGAGGAGCGATTTGAATCTTATGAGATTGGTCCTTTAAAAAGAAAAAAAAAAAAAACAAAAAAACAAAAAACCACAATCCTGAAACTGAATAGCACATTTCCTACAATAACCTGCAAATTTAAAGAGATAAGTTATTGTGCAGAGCTAAACAATTTGACAGGGTCTTTTAAAGACGATATGACCTGAAGTTAAACCTACAGAAATGAAGAATAGGTCTATTATCTGAACATTATTTTGAGAGATGCATCTTAAACTACAATATACAGGTGCAATGTAAAAGATCAAGTGAATTGCAAGAAATCGTAAATGACAAGAAAACAAGTTTTTCAGCTGGATCCAAATAACCACTGCATACATTATAATTATATTTTATTACTGGAATTAGAATTCTCTCTCATTATGTTAGGAGAAGAAAAGGATGAACAAGACAAAATATAGCTTACAATGCCGAAAAATCTTTTGTCTTGTAAAGAGAACTATAACATCCTGCTTAGTTCTCTTATCTTTTTTCACACCAAGATTTAATAATTTTACATGCTCTGAACAGTAGATAACATTTATTCAAGTTCCATAAATATCCAGAGGTGTAACAGAACAGGCTCTCCTAGAGCTGTTTGAAAAATGCAATACATTTTCTAAGAAAATTTTCCAGTGAAGAAAATTTCAATTTTCTTTAGTTTAAGATGTTTTGGGTTTCAACCAAACACAGAAATTTTCACGTTCCAAAAATGAAGCAACACGGATTTACAAAAAAAAAAAAAAGAAAAAGAAAAAACCAAACCAATTTTTTAATGCTTATATTTTTAAGCATTTGAATCAAAATTAACACTTCATTCTCACTGAAAAATAACAAATCAAAATAACTCTTTATCAGAAAGAGTACCCTGGAGATCTCATCATTTCTATTTGAAATGCAGAACATGAGCTCGTTCTGTGGGTTATTCAGAGGATGAAGTGCTCTGTATTTGGGCCTACTGAGGAGCAAAGTACAAACCTCCAAATAGTTATTGTTGCAAATGATACACAAAAAAAACCAAAGTGTAGCTGTGAAAATACATGGCTAACAGAACAGGACCAGAAGATGGATGTAATAATCTCACAACTGCTGCAAAATAAGCGTGGATTGCCTTGCAGTTTTTAAGGGCTCGAGTATAACTGGGAGATCTGATATTGAATAAGTTGTCCATTAGCTAAAATTGAGGTGTCATGCCTTTTCCTACGAGCTTTGATTGAACAACAAAGGCGAAAAAATGAGTTGGTCTTAACAGATGGGTGTCAACTATGGCTCTATAATGCAAAATTTCCTTAGAGAGCCTTGTTATCTAACCTTTCAGCTCTGAAATATATCTTCGCTAAGTTTCAGAGCAGGAATCAAAAATGCTATTTAGAAATAACAGCACAGCTCCCAGGAAAATGGTTTCCTTTGTAATTGCCACTTAAAATTGCCATTTAAAAGCTGGATAACTGAGATAACACACAACAGAAGAGAGAGACACTAGCCTTGTCACTTTTTTGTCTTTGTTATGATGAATAGAGAGATATGGAAGGTTACCATATTTTTTAACTGAGTTTAGGATTTTTTTGCTTGGCTTATGCTTTTTTCTCTGGTTCATTTTGAGAAGACATTTCTGCTGCAGATCCATACTCCAGTCAGGGTAGGGAAAAAATAATCACAATATACATCTTGTTCACATCCTGTGCAACTCAGAGTTAAACCAGCAAAACCAAAGAACAAATACTATAACTAAGTCCAGCTAAAAAATCCACAACTTTTTCGTCCTTTTAAATAGGTATTTCAACATTCCTTTATACATCATAAAGCAATGAAAAAAGGTACAATTTCACTGATGAATATTTTCTGCGCATCCATTTTGTAGAAATGGGAATCATAGTATGATGGGGATAAATAAGCACAGCTGACAGCACTACCAAGAATATCAACAAATGGAAAGGAGTAACTTAGCTTAACATCTAATATGCTTGTCATTAAAGACTGAAAATAAGTAGCAGAGACCCTGTCCCCCTTTTATGTAAGGTGGGGATGGAAAGGAAAATTTCCTTGTTGACTTGTTACCACGAGAAACGCCCCCACTTACCGTCACTGTAATCGATAGGTGCATAAGCTCCTAGGAAAAGGGAAGCTGCAAAACTACTAACCAAAGAGATTCTCTGAAAAAAAGAAGTGAGATAGTGAGTCCCATCAGTATTCACTTCAAAAAAGTAAATGATTAAGTAACTAGAAGCAGCAAATGTTGATAGATGCTTAATGTTAGGCACAGAAAGCAGGAAAAAAAAAATACACCTAGAATGATTATTCAGTTCTATCTTACTGCCTAAGTAATACTGCAGGTATCAATCTAAAAGTAACGCCATGATAAAAGCTGTTAATAGCTTTGCATTCTGAAACATGCAAAATACACCTAGTATACTACCATACTCTATGTTACCGTGAATTAATTCACACCTTCGGTGTATCACAGAACCTCATTTCAAGCAAAAACACCTACTAAAGTGAAAAAAACAAAAACAACCACCCCCTGTATGGCGAGATCAGGGGAAATGCCCAGAAACCATGCACTAGGGAACCCAGAGCACAAGCTGTAAGCTTTTTAGCAGCCCTGGCAAAGCTCTGCTAGCACCTTTACGTGAAAACTTACCTTCCTCCCAGCTGAGACCCCAGACCTCCCAGGAGTTACTCCCAGGAGCCGGTAATAATTAGCTTTGAACCGAACCGCTACCTGCAGCTCTGCCTCAGGGTACGTTCCAACGACGCATTAAATCCAGCTGTAGGGCTTCTAGTACCGGCCCAAAAATGCCCCCGCCACATGACACAACACACTGGTCCAGCACGAACTTGCTTCCACTTCAAATCTGCTAGACAAACTACCAATTCAACTGGCTACCACCAAGCTTTCTGCAGGATCAAGTATTATCTGTTCCAAAGAAGCTGGCATAAAAGCTGACAAATTTCTCATTGTGTGCTCTAATTCACAAGAAATATGATTGTCACCCAATAACTAATCAAAATCAAATCTCTACCAGTCGAGTGAACCAGCAGTGACATATTTCTTATTAATGTTCACAAAACCACTGCTTCACGCAGCATTCAAGAGACGGACTATAGACAGAGCTCTGAGGGGTGGTTATAATGGCCAGGAAACTTAACGATGCACTTGCTCTTCACGCGTCTCTCCCCAAGAATATATCACATTGTGCTTAGATAACGAAGGCCTACCTTCTGTGGTGCCCCAACGGGCACTAGCTGCCTGAAATGGAGGGAAAAGGATGAAGTTAAGCTGTGAATCAGCCAGCCTAGCAAGCTGACCTAGAGAAGGGAAAACATCCACCTTCCACATGTCATTGAGACCGCTGAGCTGCTGAGTACTTCCTGAGGTTTCCCAAGAGCAGTTCTGGCATAGACATATGTTGTGCATGAACACATCTTGCATATCCTTTATTGCTCACAGGTGCCACCAACGCAACCAGCCCCGAGCTTGGTCTGACTAGTTCTCAGTTCCATGGACCCACTTCCCCTCCACTAATGCATTTTTCTCCAAATTTAGTCTTATGATCAGACTGTATTAGTGTTCTGTTTCACTCCATCACTTATTAGCATAAAGCTNATGAAGTCCCCGAGGGGTCCGATTTTAAAAGCCACAAAAAAAAAATTCTGATCAGTACTATCAAGAACTGCAGTAATACAGAAACACGAGCAGCCTGACTTCACTGGTCTGGATGTTTGGCATATTCTAATCACAAGACAGGAGCCCTTCCCTCATTTACATCACATGCGCATGGAGTTTTCACCTTGCTTCAAGCCATGGCATTTCTCTCGCAGCTAGATGCAGCCTCAACAAACCGAAAAAATAATGGAATTGCAAACTGATTTCTCAAAATTAAAAATCAGAAGGAAACCAACTACACAATGCAATTCGTTTGTAACAATAGAATCAAAATACCTCCTCAAGGGAAAAACTATTTTAAAAGTCTAGAATCAATTGCAGGCTTTTTCCTACACACATCCGGACGGGTGCCAGCTTTGTATGGCAGAGCAATCACATTTCTGCATGGAAATGGCCAGTTCTAAGTGTGAACGTTTCAACTGTGTGCTTAATTACCCGTTTGTGTTCAAACTGCTGTACATACAATTTATTACCACCCAAATCAAAGTCTGGTTTTTAAAAACTTCTTCCACAAAGGTAAGATCCAATGGAGCCTGCTATGTTGAGTGAAACATGCAAGATCAAGCTGATGCCCAATTTTTATCTGCCCAATGACTAATTATTTAACAAAACCGAAACTAAAATAATTCACTTTTCAATTTTAATCCTAAAACCAAACATAAGAATCAAAACACTCTTTACCAAAAAATGTCTGACATCCCCACAAAATTAATTTTAAAAGATTTTCAACTGTGTTTTCCAATAAGTGTATTGAAGTTGAGCCAACCTCAGTTTGCATGTAGACCTCAGGATTCTGGTTGTAAATCTTTGCTATCTGGTTTCCTGTAAAACGCTGAGAAAGAAATGCAAATGCTTAGAAACACAAACCCTAAATGGAGTCAATAATCATTAACTCTGTGTAATGAGTTCAGTACATTGCACTTTGGATATTTAATTTGCCTGATGCATGATGAAAGTCAGAGCACAGCAGGCAATCTGCACTAAACAGGCTATAACGCATAGCCTCATTATGAGAATTTTGCTCACCTTTTGAAAAAAAAAGCATGTGAAAAAGCATTACCATCCATAATTTACATTTCAGAAATGACAGTTCAATGGAATGAATCACACTTATTCTGTGCACAGGAACCAGCACAATTCAAATGCTGCCTTCAAATCCTTGAAAAGCTTTAGGTTACCCAATCTGTGTGCCTCTCTGAGGCAGGTGAATTGGGAGCAAAGCAAGAAGTTTCATACTCAAAGAAGCAACTCCAGCACAGGCTAATAATAGGTGTAAGAATAGTTATTTTTCATCCATGTATTATATCAAATAACAAAAAACTTCTAACACTGAAACCTTAACCTTTAGCAAGTTAAAAATAAACCGTTCGTGGTATGCGAAGTCCGATTTCATCACTGGTCATACACTTTGCACGACGATTCAAAAACAGAACCAGCAATTTAGGAGGTTAGAGCCTTATTCTGTTGACCCACCAGTAAGAGTAGCCAGGTGCTGAGATGCCCGGAGGGCAGCCCTGCTCCCAACGCCGTAACTCACTGTCACAGTTACAAGAGAGGGAAGTGCCAGGAAGAGGACACGAGTGACAGGGTACTCTCCGATAGTGTCCTGAACTTCTGAAACTCACTTCTCTTAGGTCAACAGCTGCTTGTTAGCCTTCAGGGAACATTAAAAGGCCTATCTTTTAATTGCAGAAGTAACCTAAAGCAGTGATTCACAAGCAGGGGTCTCATAACCTCAAGAAAACCTGTGACACGAACTGGATTGCCATCCCAATGGAAATCTGGCTGCACAGGAGCTCCCAGAGGAGAACCAGGCCCTGAGACTGTAAGCATGGCCACCAAACACTAACTTTGGAACCCCTGACCAAATGCAACTGTTCACCCCAGCTGCTTCCTGCAGCAAAATTTCCAGTGTTTGCCCAATATCCCTTTAAAATTTCCACATCTTCCTTTGTGAGACCACTGCAAAGCACAGTACCGTTGGAGTTTCTTCAAAAACTCTCTCTTTCACAGTCAATGGCTGATGGTTATCTGCTGTGGCACCACCATAACGGCAGAATTGTTTCTGTCAGGAGACTGCTGAGGACTTTCTTCCCATCCGCTTCTTACCTCATAGGCTCGAGATCCAGTGATACTCGCTAGGTGCTGTGCTCCCCCCACGGCTTTCTCCAGCGCGCTGCACTGGGGAGCTGTGCTAGAATCCATCCAGATGGGGCTGTTACTGACAGAAAAACAAGCCTGCAACGAACAATATGCTTTATTAGTAAGTCTCATCTCTCAGAAGTCCCTGCTAGAGTAATAGCAATACAGCAGACCTATACGTCGGCTCACAGGTCAGTTCTTTGACCCACCTTCTGGTCTCCCCTCAATCATTACAGGAAAGCAGATATTGGGCAGAACTGGTCAGTGGTGAAAAGCCTAACCCAAACTTCACACCAGAGGGTGTGAACGGCTTTTTCTGTTGTTACTTGACATAACATGCTGCACAATGTGTACTTCACATACCCTGCAGCACGATGTCTCAGTACGCTCCTTTGGCAGCCAAAGCCTCGGGCCCTTTTATACAAGTTTAGAACTCCTTTTTAGAACTTCTCTCTAAACAGACAGACTATCTTTCCACAGCTCTACTAACAGATTTCTCTTTAATGACTGGCATAACCATTTGGAAATGCAACTGAGGCTTAGTACATCACCAGAAAGCGTTTTTATTCCATTTCCATGAGTTTTGCACAGACGAGGTATTTCCAAAATTAATCGTATAATAGATCAGTTACACAAACATCTCCCTTTCAACATATAACTGTCCTCTCTGATCTTGAAGTAAGGAAGGTAAGGGTCTTCAAAAGGAAAGCTGATTCCTCCCTACTTTTCTTTTTAAATAAAAGTTTGTCAAGTCTGCGTTCAAAACTTACCAACCACACACACACAAAATATTGAGCTTCAACAATGTACTTGTTAAGAGTTTGTGCCCACACAGCATTACACTTCCATCCTTTCAGACAGAAGCGTAAACTGGTCTTTTGGTTTTTTAGTATTTTCTAATGAAATCGCAAGCACTGCTAGGAAACTCAGGTACAATAGTATTTTTTAACCACAATTATTTGTTAATACAAATATTTTTTAAAAATGTAAAATATTTACAGGTTTTTTACAACAATATTACATTTTGTAAAAGAACAAACAGGCTGTTACTCTGACACAGAAAGATTCTGGGACCCCCACTGGCACCTGTAAGCTTTTAAAGCAGCATATACTGTCACTCAAGAGAAAATGAAATGTCAAAAGCCCCGGAGCTGAAGGAATAACCAGTACATTCCACTTTATGCTGCAGGGGCACGCAGCTCAGCCAAACAAGAGGAGAGGTTTGCAAGGAGAAAAGCGATGCGTAAGGATCAGGAAAAGAACGGCGCAGCTCTCCCTTCAGAGCTCTTTCGTGCACATTACCTTTAGTGACTGATGTAAAGGCAGTTCGGATGATGCATTCTTTAAAATTTGTACGCTTCCTTTCTTCCAGTACACACTCCCATGTTGCTGTAGAAAGTACAGAAACAGATGCTGAAGATGCCCTCCCGACCCACAAAGTTCATATCCTGATCTAAATTTCAAACTTTAAGGAACAGAGAACTCTCTCCAAACTAGGATAAAAAAATGCACCTTTTCAAATCAAGTGCCTCATAAAAAAACTCTCTAAGATTGACCAAAGCATATACTAAACCAGAAAACGTAGGAGTCAGGAGACAATGATGAACCCCCTGGGCACAGAGTACTTGACCACAGTGTCACCCAGATTGTATTTCACATCTCTCTGCCATTTCTGCAGACAATTGAGACCAAGTTCGTCCTTTCTTTGGGATAAACACTGGCACATCAGTGCACCTCCGCAGTGACCTGCAGCATAAAGACGAGGTTTTTCAAACAGAAAAGGGAGAGAATGTGAGTTGGAAGGGGGCAACTAAATGAAATCTGTTCTACTCAAAGGAATCTGAATATAGCATCAAGTTGATACCCCCAATTTGTTGGAGGACGAGTAAAATAAAGGGAATACGGGCAATCTGGAAATGCACTGTGTCCCTAACTTCTATTCCACTGAAGAATTCATAACAGAGCCTTGATACCAGTTATGATTTTCAGACACTTTGCTCCGGCTCTCAACTGAAGTCAATGAAACATGGAGATCAAAGCAAGAGCTTTGATTAATTAGTCCCAGATATATCAAGATGAATAACCTAAATCTCATGCATCAGAATTAGCTGTTGCTTGGGTGCTGTCCTCACCCTGAATATCATCTGTGAAAGTTGTAAGACTTCCTTGTTTCGCCAGAGTACTAGGAGACTGGCTAACTGGCTAAATGTCAGGATGAGATTTATAAAGCTCAGAAAAAAGGCACTATGCACCACAGGCTAAATCATGGCAGCATCTTTGTCATTTCTGCATCAAAGATTATCATAATTTGTTTCTTGTTGTTCTTAGGCAAATCTCTATCTTAGTCAACAAAAGCTGTGCTCAACAGGATGTTACTATGCCTTTAGCGAACTGCTCCTCGCTATTTTTTCTAATCCATTTCCACAAGCACCTGGCTACGCTGAAATTCAAAAGGACCCCAGTCATTTCAGAATCTGCACGTACACAGAATTTAAACAACAGGAAACCAACCAGTTCTGCACTATACTGACCTAAGCAACTGCACTGTAAACATCATCCTCCACTCCCACTACCTACGAGTGATTGCTTTGTGCGCTTCAGGTTTTCAGTTCCCCTGAGGAACGTGTCTTTTAATGGATGCTTATATAGAAGTTTTGGTCTTACTCGATGTCATTATGGTCTCCTGCGATACAGTTATTTAAATGAAATTCATCACTATGCCTTATACTCTATTGAAGAAATATAGTAAGACTGATGTTTTTTTTTTTTTGTACTAAACTAACCTGGCCAGCACCAGACAAAGCTCTGACTTGAGAGAAGTTAAAGCCTGAAGACTTCATCTTTTCCAAAATCATATCCAGAGCCTATAAGAACAAAGAGAATCAAAAATGACTGTAACGAGCTATCAAATTATGCATACTCACAATCTCTGGAATTAAACAGTAAATTCATGTCATCACTGATACGAGTTCATTGGCAGATAATGAGAAATTAGCTAATGACTATGGACTTCTCAAGAAGCTGCATAAATTAATTTACTAAGCAAGAGTCCATAAAAGAAAAGTTGAATCACACAAGGAAAAAAAAAGATCTTTAAATAAACTGAATCACAAAGATCCATTCTTTGAAACCTAAATAAGACGCAAGAGTTAAAGAATTCCAGTGCCTTAAAAAGCCACTTCTAAGAGTGCCAGACACAAAGCCGGATTGTCTTTGTCTGTTCTTGCTTTCGGAAATCTATGAAATCTTAATGGGGTACACCCTGCACCCCAACCTACAAGATGTTAGGTATCCTCAATACCACTGACCCCAGAGTCAGCTGAAAACTCTGAGTCTCTGTAACATAAGGCTAATTCGAGTGAATTTTAGCACTTTAAGCACCTAGAATAATTTTGTTCTTGCCACATTTACCTGAAGTTTAAAACCAAAAATTAATTTATCTTTACACAGTCTCATTCAGATCAGCATTTCCCAGACCATCTTGATACGCGGACCACTGCAAGACTTCAAAATTTCCCAAGAAACATCATACACCTATATCACCATATTTTTAATTTAATAATTACAAGTGTTCCTGTTCATCATGGTTCAAAAGACCAACCACAAGCAAATGTACCAAACCTTTGTTAACTACTGTGGGTCACCAGCTGGGGGTTCTGTGATCTTTCGAATACCTGAACTATTCAAATCACACGAGTAAGAAAAATTTACACAGCACCATGCGAGAGCAAGTGTTGCAGGATCTGCACAGAAGCAAGGAGGGCCTTCTTTTAAAATAAACACCAGTGAAAGTGACTGGGAATCACTGAATAAATTGCTCTTTAACCACTTACCATTTGAGACATCAATTGGCTAGCAAAGCTTATTCTAAAAAAGTAGTGCAAGTAACCTGGATGCTACAAAAACACAGATCTAAGCGAGGCAAATCGACAGCTGCCCCTTTTGCATATGAAACAACAAGATGAGGGGAAAAAAGAATAGTCTTATTTTCAAAGGAGGGAAAGTCGGGAAAGGATTAATCACACATAGAATGCTGCAACAGCATTGAGAGAATAAACAAATAAAAAAAGCAAACTCAAAACGTTAGCAACTTCCACTACCTTTGCTGATAACATTAATATTTGCATACCAAAGACACAGAATACCACTAAAAAGAAATGGAATACAAGCAAAAGGACTATGTTGATTTGAATGATGAGTTTCACTACTGCTTGGAATACATTTCCATTTCAACAACAGCAAGGCAGAAGTCAGACTATACACAGCTTGTTCATACCTTGACCCACATTAGCACTGGAGAAGTGACTGTCAGTCTGTCACCGTGAATATAGACTCCACCTTGAGTCCTACAGAAAAAACAGTATTTTCTCTTGGTAAACTCAGTAATTTTTTCCCCGCCAAGTAAAGTTCTTCAAGTTTATGAATAACCAAAGAGAGTTTGCAATGCTTTTATGTTAAGAGCAAGGATACAATCAGTGTTTGAAACCTGAAAAAGCAGAAGCCAGCTCCTAGGAGGTGACATAAGAGATGTTTGACCCAATTGCAAAGTAAATAATTTTCAAGGAAAGGCTCTGATCCTGAAGTCAGATCTGCGATAGACTCCAATGCTGATACTGCTCATTGGCTCCATGTAATTCACGGTTATTTCTAAGTTTCCTAACTGTCACCATTAGTGGCTTGAATCTAGAAGATGAAATTCAACTTTTGCTGTTAAACCATCACATAAAGAAACATATTTCATTGAAACTTGTGACCACAGAGGATGACATTTGTAAATTCTAGTTTATTAACTGAAGTAAACAAATACTGTCCTCCTACATCTATTGTGAGACTTGGAAACGCTGAATTTGTCTCCAGGTGTCTTGCAGAAGTTCATCTCATGCAATTTACTTGCTGTTATCATATAGCATTCCACCCTGACACAGAGGTGGTGCTTACTTCTGTATCCCCAAAAGAAACAGACACGTCCACAAGTCTGAAGTCCCAAAAGACAAAAAAAAAAAAAAAAGTTTATTTATACATAATACTTTGAGGTAGATTTTTCTAATTTATTTCCTCTTGGGAGTTCTTGCCATATTTGCATACGAAGGAAGGTGAGGGCATATACAACCCTTGCCACATATGAAATGTGAACATGGCATGAACTTTTTCCATGTCTCCACGCATATCAGTGAGACCGAATAGAGCAACAGCCTCCACCCCCCCCCGCACTGATCTCCAAAGTTCTAAATTACATTATCCATGTAAAATACAAGAAGCCTTACTTAAATTCCGGAAGATCTTTATCAAAATGAACATTATCTTCGTAAATGACTCTCAGCTGTTCATCAATAGCAATGACTTTCAGCTAGAAGATATAAACCAAGATGTTAACAAAAACTAACAATAATTAAATAGCACTGATAACTCATTTATAATAAGTTGGATCCCACAGATCAAACGCAAAAGACTATCACCCCAATCCATACAACTCGTTAAAAGTATGGGAACAATTTTACGTGAACCAAGTTATTACGTGAATTTCCAGCATGCCATCTATTCAGCAACATGTATATTTTTTCCCCCCATTTTCTCTCTCCTTAATAGCATAAGATCAAGATGCAGCCACATGCTAAAGAACAGCAAACAAATTATGAGGTTTGTAGCTTGCATCAAGGTAACCAGTTTTTTCCAATTTCTCCAAAGAATACAGTACCTTAGATTAAAGATACCATATGACTTCCCCC
>VZSZ01001061.1:380550-402133 GCA_013398815.1 Ibidorhyncha struthersii
CCTTTTATTTTTTTTTTTGCACCATCTTACCAAGGAACCTAACAGACCCTTAGGATACCTTGAGGACCTTCTCTGCTCCCCAAATAGTGAGTAAATCAAACTCTACCAGCCTGGCAAAGCTCAGAGGGCATTACACAGGTGTATTCTGAGCTTCTGCAACATATGGAAAGCAACGTTGCAAACGGGTGACCCCTTTAAGCTGAGCTTTCTTGTAAGCACAAACTGGAAGAGTACAACAACCTTTCCTTGCGTACCTTCACTCAAGCTCACCCAGTGCAGGAGAACAATATTAACCGCCTGGAAGAAAAGCGAGAAGGTAGCTCCCATTCTGCACATAATTCAAGAAGGAAGAGCGCAAACTGCTGCTAAAGAAGCAGACAAAAAGAACTACAGAGACTAAGTCATCTCAGAGAGTTGTATTCAAAGAACAAGGCCATCCCCATTTTAGCCATACTAACGTAGGGCCATTATTTATGCACTGGCACAACTCATTATCCATCCGACACCCTGCGCTGGCTTAAAACTGGCTCTGAGCCAACACAGCTTAATTGACCTTCTGCTTGCAGGATGCCCCCTTAAAAAACTCTTGATCAGCCTAACCCAGATGCGTCTTTTCAAGATCCCGAACTTCAGCACAGCCATAATAAAGCGCTTAACGCTCATACGCCTAATCTAAACATATTCGGGCCTACGCACACCTTGGGCAAAGTTTCTATTTGCGGTGTAGTAATACCCAACTGCGCCGACAAATCAAAATTTTAAGAAGCAACCCGAGCATCCAGGTTCATAATCCTACTAATCTCGATTCACACGAGGGCACTGGAAAAGCTGGATTCAGGTGCAAACCCCAGCTCCCAGCCTGCCCGATGCTGCAGGCAGAGGGGTCTCCATGCAGAGAAAGGCCATAGCACTCCTCCTTCCAGGATTAAACGCATCCTTAGCGGCATGGGGGAAGCAGGACACGTTAGAACGAGCGGCACGTAGCTTCAAGGAAGAGATGGGACAGGAGACGGGACAAATAGAAAGGGATGAAGGATGCGCTTATGCGAATCGCCGGCCACACGCAGTGCCCGTGTCCCACGGATGCCTTAAAACACACCAAACGCTGGAAACGATTTTAGCACCGGGCGTGGGAGGCCGCCGGGCTGCGGCAACCCTCGGCACGGAACAGGAGAGCAGCATCCTGCTGTAAACCGAGGTAAAGGCTGCAAACCAACGCCGTGGCTGGAGGGGGAGGGAAGGAGGAAAGGAAGCGAGAAAAGCTGCCGGAGAGGAAGGAAGGCCTATTCTCCGTCCGTGCGAGTCATCGGCCGCCCCCTGCAGCTCCCCGGGACAAGCGCCGGGGCTGCCCCGCCGGTCCCCCGGTGCCTTCGGCGGGGCAGCCCCCGGGGGACCGAGGAACGGGAGAGGAGGTGGCTCCGGTACCTGCTGCGTGCTGAAATCCCAACCCAAGAAGCAGGGAGCCGCCATGGCGCGGCGGAGCCCGCCCTCACCCCGCGGTCGGGGGGTGGGCTCCGGGCCCCCGCGGAGAGGGTGTAGCGGAGTTAATGAGTGGCGGGATTTATTAGTTAATTAACGGGAGGCGGGAGTAAGCCGCTCATCTCGCCCCGAGACGGAGGGTGCGAGAGCTGCGGAGCGGGGAAGAGAGCTGATGGCGGGTTGCTGAGTGCCGGGGACCGTACGCGGCAGCTGCTAAACACCGGTAATTACGTGCTAATTAATGCATGGGACACCCCCCCCCACACACACACCCCCTCCTGGCGGTGCCTAAGTCGGTGATAAAGCACCAGTGTACAGTGACCGCCCGGTAAAACGGAAGCAAAACAAAACCAACCAACCAAACATAAAAAAGGGCAATTTCAACCCAAAGTCCAAAGGAATTCACCAAATTTTAACATTCCGTTAATATGTAGCAGCCCTGTGGCGGTATCGCACCCTGGCTTTGCACAAACACCCCTCCTCTGTATTCCGCAAAAGAAAAAAAAAATAAAAGAAAAAAAAGGCAGGATTGTTATTTTGGCTGAAGTTTTGGTTTGCAGTTTGGCTTTTGTTTTGGCCTTGGTTTTGGTTTGGTTTTTTTTTTTTTCAGTTGGGAGGGTTTGGGGAGGCTTTCGGTTTTTGCATTACCCGCCATAGCCTGTCACAAGCAAAGTGGAATTGCTTAATCAAAAGAAGGCTCATCTAAAATACGCTTTCCTGCTGCAATCAAGGCTGTATCTCAGCAGAGCCTTAATGAAGTCAAATAGGTTTTGCATGCCCAGGATCCTAAACTAGTTTAACAGCACAAATAATTCATTTGAAATGCCCTTTAAACTTTAAAATATTCCTAAATTTGGTCATATACTGAACATTTCAAATACATTTCCAATATTCCCAGCGATTTCCCAAAGCCCTAAGTCCCACAGGTTTATACTTTTAAGATTTCTATTTAATATTACAAAGAAAAACTTTTAAAGGATTAATCCTGAAGACGCTCAACCTACAGTGCAAACATTCTAATAAACTGACTTTTAAACCGATTTTACTTTATCATATCACCTTTGAATATTCTGTCTTGAGAGTACCTTTAATTAAAGTTGCCTGAAAAATATTTACAACGTGGCAATCCCTTTGACTGCAGAGTGTTGTTGACCTGCATTTTAGAGTCTAACCCTGCAAATTTATCTGAATACTCTGCAATCAGGAAACATCCCAGTGAAGTAAGTGGAAGTACCAGTCCCTTTAAAAATCAAGGTATGTAAAATTGCCACCCAGTTTGTAGTTTGTCTTCTTTAGATCAGGTGGCCACTCGGTAGTGGGGGAATTTCCCTGTCTCGGAGGAGCTCATGCTGGATGGACCTGTCCTGAACAAAGGTCTCGCTTAACCAAGAAGAAGCTGTGAAAGGAAATAAAGTTTTTAAAGTGTTACCAAGAACTGTTTCCTTAGTGTAACTCTTACCAGACAACAAGGGATCAAATAACACACTGAGGCTGCTTTGCCATCAATTCCCAATGTGGCTGCTGACCCGGGGCCAAGAGGTTTGCTCTGCCCTTTCTCATGCTGCATATTCCCTATAAACAAGTAACAGATACAAAGGCCACAGCTTCAAATGCTGCTAATGTTTTCAAAACGTAACTACTCACAAAAATGAGGAGAAACTGAAGTCGGTTCTGAAGAAAGCTATAAGAATCATAAATGACTTCAGAGAAAGAGACATTAGTGGATCTTAATTTTTTTTTAAAAGGAAGTATTGGTTAGTAGAAAGGAAAGTACAGTTTATAAATAAATAAAGCAGTCTTATGAGGATGTAAGAATCAATTATATTCTTCAGCAATCAGATCGGAAGAATAGACCGAATAGGAAGAAATACCTTGCCTTAAGTAACACAGAAAATGGAATAACCACCCTCACGTTATCAGATCTCCTTAAATTAGGAACAAAGCTGCAAAACAACAGCGTAGGAGAATCCACTCAAGGACAGAATGGGAATGTAAATCTTGTTACTTTCACTTTTCATGTTTTTCTAGAGAAAATAGGGAAGTTTGGAGAATCATTGCCTTACCCATCCTTCCATCAAGGCAGTGTCCTCTCAAATTTAGTTCTTTGTGTGTAGAAAATGTGCATTGCTGATGTTCTTTCTGCATTAAAGTTTATGCTGGCAGATACTACCATAACCTCCAAAATTGTTTCTTGAAAGCAAACAAGGTTTAGCTCTGCAGTTATCAGTGAAGTTGCAGTCACGTACTAATGATGCTTTAGCACTGACAAATCCAGAATTTCCAGAGGGGATGGACAAAATGCCATTTATAATTGAAATGTCACCACTGCAGATTAACAGCTGGAGGCAGAGCACAGATTAATCACTCAAGGCACACAGAGCAGGGTAAAGGGAAAAGCGAGTTTATTCCCCTTTTCCTATTAACTAGTTTCTGACCTGACGGAGAAGCAATACTTCCATGCTCTGCTAGGCCCTTGGCTGTTTTGATAAGTTATAACTAGTATGACAATTAATGCTTTGTTTTTCTTCTCCCACTGTCAACTTAACTTCAACTGCACATTCATTTCAATTAATTGTGAAACATAAACTATTTTAACTGTATGCCGTATGCCTATATACTGAGATTTTTCACTTTTTATTCTCGCTTTGAGTATAAAACTCTGCCTCTGATCTCAGTTGCACCCTGATATAAACTTAGATTTAACTGCCTTCTTCAGCTTTACACAGGTGAACTCCTTCAAACCCAGTGACAGCCTAACTACCATGCTTCATTATCATCACATCATCTTAGATGTGCCAACAGCTAGGGAACAGATAGACCAGACCTTTGATATAAATTAGGATTACCGTATAGACAGCAGTCCAGCTATCCTGATTTATGCTGGCTGCATAATTTAATGGGATGTGGAAGTACTCACACCTTCACAGGAGGTAACAGAAGGCCACAGGCAACTAAAAAGCTACCAATTCTTTTGCTTCCAGCAGTAGATTTTGGGCATCTAGTTATTTTGAGTAGCACAGCAGCAAATATTTCTAAGCCCCAAACAGTTATTTTGCATTCATACGTGAGCACAGGTTGGCATAGCAGAAACAACGGGACAGGTAAGAGTCACTGCACGTACAGCCATCGGTTATGCACACGCAATACAACCACAGCAGCCCAGGTTTGACCTAGCACTGTTGGTCTGCCGGCACAATTATCCTTTTCCCCGACAAGAAATCTTGTGGCTCTTTAATTAGCCTCAGAAACATTAAACAGAGTAAGCTGGGTCAGATAAGTGCCAACCTATTTGCCATGTAACCTGACAGTCACGTACAATGCTGCTAATTAGGTGGGAGATGTTTACAATGTTAAGCTCCAAGTAACATAACAAAAACACATTCACACATCACCTAAAAAAAAAAAAAAAAAAGGATCTCAGCTTGAGCACTAGCCCTACCTGCTGGAAAGGTATCTGAACAATGACAATGCTCTAAAGGTCATTCCTTTTCTACTTAGCATTGCAGGGACTCTTATCACAAAATCTCCAGCAATGTTTAACCAAGTACCGATAATATTAAATACCACAGTATCATAAATTAAAAGATGAAATTGCTCTTCTTTTTATTGAGGTGGCATTATAACACAAAAAATGTTTTCCCTTCCCTAAATACACACTTATCTGTTGAAGTTACTTTTGCATGTGATTTCATGGTAATCATTATGTTTCATACCTCCAAATGCTGTGGAGAGAGAGTCTCATTATTCACTCTGTAAAAGTAAGTACTTTATGTTTAAAAGCAATGGATCGAGGTGACTGTTATCCACTGTAATTTTACTGACTGTACTGTGAATGGATGAAAGTATGTATCCAGCAAACGCCCTATGCCCAAGTTCCACAAGAGGACACCCAAACTGCCGCCGTTTCATGGAGACTGAAGGCATAGCTTATTGAGGTATAGTAATTATTCCACGAACTTATTGGTTGATTTAATTCTTGACATGTGCATATTCAAAATCCCAGGTGTGCTACTGCATTAACCAATTAAGGCCCTTTACAGAGACCTCATGAAGAACTGGTGCAGGATTCTATACAAAAGCATATACCTGTACATGAGCAACGGGTACAAGAAAAGAATTTAAATGATGTCTCAACTACAGAAGCTCAATTATACTGTCAGTTTCATAGGTATTGGTCAATTTGCAGCTTTTATTTAATCATGTACATAAAATCCTCCAATTTCACTTCTATCTAATTCAGCAGAACACACGTTGACTTCAGTGGATACTGAATCAGGCACTGTGGAACTGTACCTGGTTTTACATACTCTAGTTTTACAGATGTAATTTCATTGACTCAATTAGGCTACTAGTGATTATGAAGCGCAGTACAAATTCCTCATGAGATCTCTACATGGAAGCGAAGTGAAGGATGTTTCTGAATAGCAAATTATTTTTAGGATACTTTCCTCCCCTGCACAGATTTGAAGTCCATATTCATTCTCACAATAGTAATAGTACTTAACCATCCTCTTTGGAGGACTACCTTAACTAGAGTCATTTGCAAGGCTTATTAAAGTTAACTTACACACCCGGCAGATTTCCTTGAAGAAGCATACTGAAGCGGTTTGTGTTCTAATGCTCAAAAGCAAATATCTCAGAAACAAGATGTTGTCATCCAGATAAAACTTTTCATTAACAACAGATTAACCAGTTCTTTCATGCTGTGCTTGATTCTTATCAAACTCCACTTACAGATAAGTGCATTTTATTGATTAAAAACAACCAAAGATAAACTCATTCCTACTCAAACAATGCCTGAAGTGGAAACTAATGAGGGCCAAGCCTTGCACTTTTCAGCACCATCCTGCAAGGATCAAAAATGATTTTGCAATCAAGAATGAATCAAAATCATGTAGTTTGCAGGTGGAAAAATCAAGGCAGAAATTAATTTAAGACCCTGCTTTAAATTCTCCCAGAATTCCTCTATGCGTATTGTCTGTTGGGAGAACAAACACACACGGGCTGCTGTCACTGCCCAGAGCTGTAGCCATCTTAACTCTATGGCAAGGAAACACTTTGAGAAGTAGCTGGTACAGAAAAGATATTTAGGTAGCAATACCAGAAATGTGACCTCTGCTTATCAGTAACTGGAATTTAAGGCATCGGTAGAATCAAGAAAGCATCAATGAACTTCCTAAATCCTCTGAATAGGACTATCCATGAAGGTAATTCAGTTCCCTCTCATTCCCTTCTCATCAACAGTTTTGTGACGTGAAAATGGAGTAAATCTAACCATCTCGTTTGTCCCATTAATTTAAGAAACACTAGAACTAAGAAGGAAGCAAGGGAAATGGTAAGGAAAGATGTCAAGGTTCATTTGTTCAAAACCTCTAACTGATAAATAACTTCACTTTCTTCTTAGACTCACCTCTGCACACTGTCACTTCTACAGGGGAATCTCAGAAGTTCTCAGTGGGCAAGGACAGCAGAACTACAAAATGAACAACAACTCCTAAGTTTTGGATGCTGATTGGGAGGGACAGAGGGAGTAATAATACAGACAATCAACAAAGCAAATTTCAGCATTTTAGTTTATTTTCCACAGCAAGTAACACTCCAAAGAAAGGTTACTTAATCCTCAGCACCAACAGAGTCAAGACAGAAGTTTTTTAATGCTGCTTATGCCAGGCACAAAAAACACATATGGAACATCTACTGCATTTAACTCCTCACAACCAGCACGATTCAATTTGACTTAGATGAATCCAGTGATTTCAGTGTGACTGCATTTACCATCCCCAAAATAAAAAACAGAATGTGGCTCTGCAAAGGGAACTGGATAGCACCAAGTTCTCAACACGTGCAATGCCAGATATGCAAGTATTAAAGGTGAAGCACAGGATGATTGGTATGAAATCCTCAGTGCTAACTTGGTGTCCTTGATTTAAGCCTTTACAGCCACCCAGGCAGAGCACCGGATCAGAGGTGCCAGAGCTCACTACTGAACTGGAGCAATCTAGAGCTTCCAACAGTTTCCGCCTCATTCTGGGCACACCAGTGTTTTGCAAAACCCCTCCCCATCACTAAGGCTGGATCAGTGGTACCAGATGCAGTCACTTGGGAACCTCAGGGATCTAAGGAATAGAAATTTGGAAAGCCTTTTACAGCTTGTACTAGCCAGGCAACCTTCTCAGACCAGCTGAAAAAAAAATAACATTCCTGATTCATTTTTGATATACAGATATGTTGACATATACCTACATGCACACACACTACCTAATTTTATTTACACAAAGTCCCCAAAGGAAATAAGGGGAAAATAGAATACTATCAAGGAAATGTGAAGGTGGACTACATATGACCCAAGCTCACCAAACTTTCAGAGGGACATGAAGGACAGCTGGGCCACCCTCTCTTTGACACACTTGAGACCTTTATGTCTGAAAATACATGAAAGGTCAGATCAGAAGAAACATCTTAAGATCATACTGAAAATTTGCACCATAGGCTGTTTGATCTCATTAGCATGGACATGCAGAGAGCACCAAAAAATAATCTTACATCATCAGAAAGTCCTGTGCTCTAACTACTTAGCCAATCCCTAACTGTGGCATGCTTTAAGGTTGTGCTTTCAAATAATAGAAATATACGTGCTTTTATCAAAAATGTCATTAAATAGTAAACAATTACTATTGATTCTACTAATACTGTCTGGAACCCAAATAATAGCAGCCACCCTGTTTCTACCTTTCTTTCTGTTGTTACATTTTCTAACAATAAAATAGTCACTTTCTAACACTTCAAGATTGCATTTAAATTAAAATAAAAAAATAAAATAAAAAACAAAAAAAAGAAGACACTATAGAAAGCTAGAGAAAGGGGATTATCACAGTAAGTTTTGATTTTCCTTCTCGGTGCCAGTTAAAATCTACGGATATTTGTATTCCATCTTTGTAACCTGCATGAACAGTGTTGGACATGTCTATAATTCTGCACATCAACAACGTGAATAATCATGTATACCTCTGGTCCCAGGTGTACAGTAAAATCCAGTGTTACACGAAGCGCATTCAGTCAGTTAACCATTATGAGCACTTGTAATTATCTTTAAATCAACAATTATTCCTAGAAGGTCCTCCAAACAATTTTTTAACAGAAAACTAATTTACTACTCACAAATTAATTAGTATAAGATAAAATTAGTTGCATCTTTTTAAATGAGATTTTGCAACCAAGGTCAAGGGCAGTAAACATCTACTTCAAGTTATAAAAGCCAATGCTTTTGGATTATGAAGTACTCTCAAATTTTTTTGCCTCAAGGAAATGAAAAATTGCTTCCATTGTGCTATGGAAGAACAGACTTAAGGGAAATATGGCACTTCAGACTTCAGTGGGTAATCAAAAGAAAATCACTCACAGATGATGTTTTTGACAGGAGTTTGTTCAATTAAAGAAAGACAAGTTTTCACACAAACCTAATCATGGCAATAAATTTTGAGAACCTATAGTACTGCTAGGAAATATGTGTACTAGTGCTACGAAATGGCTTGACTGCTTATATTCCTCAGCAACCTACGAGCCAAACGGGGGCCTCTAACATTTTAGGGCTAAGGCAAAGATAGACATACCACTCCAATAGTGCCACCTGCTGCGTATTTCAAAAGTATACAGTGGTCTGCAGATCCAAGTAACTCAATTTAAAGACTTAACGTAAACACAAGTCATAATTTTGTGTGTATGTACGACAATACAAAATAATTATTTTTTTTATTAGGAATACCTAAACAGGCTAAGGGTAAAAAGGCAGTTGTTCCACTCTGGTACAAGAACAGAACCCACAGGTAATCTATTTCCAAGTTTATGTCAGTGGCATAACAAAGGTTAGTTACATCAGCTCACTACACACCAAAACCACAATTAACCCTATGTACTTTGTGATATCATGTAGATTAGACCTGCAACTCATTTTATGAATCATATCCTGGTTGCAAATTATTCACAAAACACAGACGGGTATGTGTGTGTGCATGTATACTACACACACACCTTGACAGCAAAGCATATACACACAAACACATACATACACATGTCTTGAGTCTGATTTAAGATGCCCTGTTCACAACCTTTCCCTGAAAAGGAAACAAACAGCAATGTATACGGGATTGACTCAGCAAAAGAAAAGCTAATCCTGTTCCTGGTTCCAGTGATCTGCTGTACTACCTGGACTCATTTACTTCATTCCACTGGGCGTCTGGATTCTTTCCCCCATTTCTGGTTTTGCTGCTTACCCATGCAACTGTTTGGGAAGAGACTGCGTTGGATAATCCATTTGTGTAACTAAGTGTGATGGTTTTTCCATGATCCTGAGGGAATGGTACAGTACAAATAATTAATAATCATCATAATTTCTGATCAGATACAAACTCAATATACTTTAAATGCTCTTCTAATAAGAAGCGTACATCTTTTAAGACAGAGCCTACATTTCACGTTCCAGGATGCTATCCTGGTAGTTCTTTCTGCAACACACAGTCAGGTTGCACAAGTCACTTTCACAGGAGGTCAGCGAGTCAAAGAGTGTGACTGGAATTTTAAAAAGGTTGGGTAACTTTTATGACCATTAATAATGTTTGTATTGAATGCCAGCTCAAACTGTAATGAGGTTAATTAAATCTCCTGCCCCAATGTATAAACCAACTGCCTGAAGGTCCAAAGGAGGACTTCATGTGCCAACAACTCAGAACACCGAACAAACAAGGCAATTGAGGTACTCCTTTCTACAGAGCACTAGGTGTTTGTCACTACTGAAGGCAGGATATCAAAGTAGATCTATCAAAGCCACAATGTATCAGAACAACCCTAACACGACATGTGCTTTCTCCAGGGTCAAGAGAAAAGCTAGCTTGAAGAGCATCTACAGTGTCCGACAAAGTATTGTGTTTACTGTTCTTTCTGTGGCTAAGGCAGAAAAAGACAGCAGTTACGGCAGACAACACAATTTGCAAAACACAAGCATACTGGGAAGGCAAAAGCAATTATTAATAAGTGAATTACAGCAGACTTACACAAGAGCCTGCTGAGCCTTACCAGAACTCTGTGCGCTGCATAACTAGAGTCTTGTCACCTGCATGCGCACAATTTCCAAAGGGATTCCCAAGATCCGCAGGATTTGAGCCTGATTCAGTACATCATTTATGGTGCAAATCATCGCATAATTTCTGGCAGTACCTGGAAAAATAGAGCACACCAGCATTCTTTCCACACACTGCCCTTTCACACAGTTTTTATGCAACGTTTTTCACTGCAAGGAACCTAGCAGATGCACAATTATATTAAAACTACTGTTTTAACTGCACTGTTTTTTCACATACTACTTACTCTTTTGGGCCCTCGAAACAGTATCAGCCGGAATTATTTCAGGGACAGAAACTTACAGTTCATAGTCTTGTACTTGATTTGATATGATCAAAAGCCATGTATTTTTAATTTTTTTGCCTCATTATTAGATAATACTATAACATGCAGGGTAAGTTTTAAAATGTGCATTTGAAGAGTTTGTTCAGCTCTCAGTAAGGAAATGATTACTTCTATTATTTATTTTATTATATAGAAAGGTGGAAAAACTGAATGAGTCAGAGTAAGGCACTCGCATCTCCAGCCTCTCCATTCCAAGTGCCGTTGGCACACACTGTTTTGACTGTGCACCCAGGCCTGAATACTTTTAACACATTCTTAAAAGGGAGCAAGAAGGACAGGAGGGTTAAGGAAGGGAGAATGGAGAGGGCAAAAGACACAAAATACATGGAAAGAAACCTCAAGAAAGACTACTGTCTGGGGCAGGTCACCATGACAGCATCCCTTTAAGAATTAACATTACTACATAAACCAGTATTACCCAGCCCTTTGTGCACCTGACTGTGTTCAATGAGGTTTTGCATTTCACTGTTTTTTTTGGCAAAGCTTCATATGCTTGCAACCTTAAGTCAACATTAAATCCAACCATCCAGTTACAACCATGAACTCTGTATGCAGTAGCTCCAGATGCACTGCAGCAGAACAAGCTGACTGAAATCCACAACTTCAGAGAAGACCACTTCTGAAAGAAGTCACCATACTTAGAAAAAAGTTACTTATTCATTTAGGAAGATTTCAGATGCTTCATACTTGATTTGCTTTTTTGCCGACACAATGAAGGAAATGTCCTGCTTCTGCATGACTTTTTCTTCCTTGTTGGAACAGATGGTGAAGGCTTACAAATACATGACTGGTATTTTTTCAGTGACTCATACCTCAGAGCAACAGGCTCCAGATCGTGATAAGCAGCCAACCAAGATGGATGTAAGCTTACTTGAAGAGCAGTATGACCACATAAAACAGAAGCAAAAACTGCAATCACACATTATTGTATTTAAAACAGGTATGCTTATATTTATAGGAAACGATGCAAATGTAGATATAAACACTGTTGCTTTAAATCTTGAATAAGTCCTAGTTTTCTTCTTTTCATGCTCAGCTTCAAGAGAGGTACAAAATGAATTCCTTTTCTGTCACTTTGTTTTTTTATTCATTTCACTGAAAGATGGTTTTATGTTTATATCAATTAGCTTCACAGCAGTGAAACACTAACATGAATTTGAAACAGATGAATGTATTTGAGATAAGGTTTTACAGGTTTTGTGTCAGTAAAGTAAAACTCTAAATGTAAATGGCAACTTTTAGAGGAGCCAGGTACTTCATGCCTATCATCAGTGTATTTGTGCAATGTATTCTGTAACATTTCTGCTCTCGTGAATGCTTCCATCAGAACAAGCAGTTCTGTGTCTTCTGCCTTTTTTCCTTCTTTATCTGTGTAAAGAAATGTGTCCTACAAGACTACAGGAAGCAATAGCAAGTATCAAGTGACTACCATCAGCTGGGTTTTTGTTAAAAAATAACTTATACTAAGACTCATAGTGGGTAACTAAGATACAAGCTTTGAACAAGAGGTCCTGTTTTGAAAGTGTTTCCACTGCATATTGCTTGGAAAGTATGTAAATAGAAAAAAAAATGTAACGATATGTATCACCCGTCCACCTGCTATGTCAGATTTTATATAAGAAACATTCAAATATTTTAAAGTTTTTAGTTAGACTACTGCTTACAATATTGCAATGACGTATTTTCATTTACTTTCCAAGCCAAAGCCATATTGAGAATACTAAGTCAATTAATGAGGTTGTCTTCTGAAAAACATGCTTCATTCACCTCTCATATTAGTATTTAACTTAAGTTCTGCATTTGTTGAGCTATTTTCTTCTTTACACTTTCCTCTACAATTTTCAGCAGTTCTAGATTTTGGCTGTGTCAGACCATGACAGCAAAACAATTGAAAAAACACATAATTACGAACTATACAATTGAGTCACTTCTTCAATATTCTTTCATCCAAATGTCTAGAAACTCTTCTGTTAAAAGAATCTACATCTCTGTGAGGAGGAAAAAGATAGATATATATACACACACACACAAGCTTATTTTAACAGGTATGAAAAGTCAACTAACTTGAAGACAAAACAGCCCATCTAATCAGCTACAGCAAAGTCAGTCAGTTAAACAAAGGAAACAGAAGTCTGTATTCAGATTAAATTCAAATGAAGCTTCAGATATAATGAATTTAATCAGAGCAGATTTTTTGCAAGGACACCATTTGAAGATGAAAGACAAGACATAAGAAAGCAGGACTGTGAGTTTCTGCACAGGTTAACATTTAGCAGGACTGGTAGTTCACATACAAATATTTTCATATACATACCCATAACGCAAAACATTCACAAAACCACATAACCTACTGCACTGAACTTCTATCTTTAAACAACCCGTGTGGAAAGGATTAACGTTACTGTTAAAAGCAGTTAAAGTTTGGTGGGGGGATTGTTATGCTGAGTTTTCAATGTCCTGAAAGTTGATCTTGTACATTCCTATGGTTTGGAAGCTGGGAAAGCTTACATAGCTCGGCACTTTGAACCTGTTCTATGCATCAGTTTCCAAGAGCATGTCAAGCAGAAATGAACACTGCCATATCGGGATAGCTTGCTGCCCTACACTTCCTAAATTACAAGCTTAAACTATCCAGAAAGTCCAGCTAGTACTAAAAGGCAGTCCGCACACGTATCAGTATTTTGTACTGGTAGCAAATTGTTTCCCTAGCCAGGGGGTAAGATTATGGCTGGGCTGCAAAGGGGACAATGACAGTACCACCACAACCCCACACATACACACAAACCTCAGAGGCCAGACACAAAAACCTCATGAGATTCAGTCTTCACGGGAGGGGGGGCACACGCAGTCTCTCATGGTCTTAAAAATCCCTGCCAAAGGTCTTTGTTCTAACTAGTAAAACCCTAAATTGTTCCTGCTTGACAGACCAGGTGACCTTCCATGATATCACAGGGATTTTGAGCATTTCAGTTTATTGCACCACAGTTGGAATGGTATCTCCAAGTTTCCTTGCAGACTTTTAGCTTTGTATGTCACTACCTGTTTGCCAGAGTCATGAAATTGTGGACCTTTAAACAGAACTTAAGATTCTCTAACTTTTCTAGGTTTTTGACTGGTGGGTTAGTAACTGAGAAGTCACCTGAAAACAACTTTCTTCTGTTCCTTCCCCAGTACACATAGACACGTTCATGCTTCTGCCTGTTCCTGATTATCTGAGAACAAAGAGCATGACAAGATTTGAAAGTTACCTAGCTGGCAATAATACAGTAGTGTATTCATTATTTATTGGCTAAGAAGCTGAAAAAACAGTATTTACTTTAGGAATTAAATGGGAGCGTTCAGCGCATGCAGTCATAACAGAACAAACACTGGTGCTCTGACTGCAGATATCTCTTCCAAGAATTTCCCAAGCTAACTTGAAATAAGATTAACTTCTGTCACTCCAGAACCTTAAAAGTATCTCTATATGATGACGGCACATGAAAAAGGCCAAATGGTAAACAACCCTGCAACAAGGCTATTATGCACAATTTTAAAAAAAAAACAAATAAACAGACCAAAGATCCATTTAATTAAAGCTTTCTTTAGAAGTTTAGAGTGCTGAACGTGTGTTAATTCAATACATAGTGGTTTGAGAATCTCACATTTCTATCAGCGGTCATTGCTCAATTTTGTGCCGCGCCTGTAGCCAAGGAATCAAATCAAACCTGAACTTAAAACCAGTCCAGACTATTAAAATTGGACTAGATGCCTTACTTTGAACTCTCTGATCAACTCAAGCCAGATCATAATTCTTCTGATGACCTTCTTTGTAAGGTTCAAGATAAAAACCTGATGTTGCCTATCAATGCCAGTTCAGCCAACAGTGCAGTTACATCCACAAGAACACGCAAAGCTGCATCACCTCAGTCTCTCAGTTTTCTCTCTTGCCTTTTCTCTCGCACATGGAGAACAAGCCCTAATTTTTGTAGCTTGTTGCTATACCGTGCTGTTCTGCAGAACACGCAGGGCTCTATTTTGCAAGTGGACTTTTTGTAGACACCCAAGCTCAGCTTTATTTCCTAGATAAAGTCTAACTATAACTTTGATTCTCACTGTTACATGATAGAAACCAGTGTGTTCCTATCTCTATGAATGGTTTCGCCCTAGGAAATCCTGTTAGCATACTTCACTGTACAGACGTATACACAAACACATCTATATCTCTAAGCTCTGTATGTGCTTTAGACTCCTTTCTCCTGGTAACACTGCAGGAAAGCTGAAGATATGGACTGACACGGTTCTCACTCCCAGAGCCAGGCTGCAAAGCAGCTCTTATCAGATCAACCCTACATGTGCAACCCAGGGAGCAGAAAAAATTCTGATACCACGCTGGTGTTGTTTCAACAGTGGGAGCCAAAGACAGTAGTGAAAGTCCCTCCTTAGGGGAAGCCCTGTTGTACAGGTTCATTTACTGCCAGTAAATCAGCTGGGTCTGACATCTTCAAATATTTCCTTGTCACAATGGTATGAAAGACAGTTATAAAGGGGGAGTTGTGCTGCTGTTGTTTTTTTTTGAAAGGCAGCATCCCATTCAAACTAGCTTCATTTCAAATTCAGGGTTACAATTCGTTTAAAATGGCTATTCAGTTATTTTGTTTCAGAATATAATCAGCACTCTTCTATGGCTACTTTTTTCACTTTAATATGCTTCATAACTCATACAGCAACAGACACAGTTCCTATAACTCAAACCTGGAAATAAGGTCAGCATTCTGCACAACTCCTACTTTAAACTATATTTATACTAACTGAAGTATATATTTCATTAGCAGTTGCAATGTCAACAGCATTGTTTATCTTTAGTGTAATGGTTCAGTTTCTATTAATTTTCAAGGCACAGAAAGCCCACCATGTTCAGTAATTCAATGGCTGCTACGTGTAATTAAAGTAGCATTAGCTATTCTTAATTACTTACACATTTCTAACAGTAACTTTCATACTGACCAGATTCTCTCCCACTGTTACAGACACTCTATACCATTCATGGAGCAAGCAGATTTTTCCTCTAAGCAATTGTTCAGGCAACACTAGTGCTATAGGCTATTTACTTTACACCATTTACTGACTACAATAGTAAAATTGCAATAAAATATTAAAATATAAGCCTATATCTTAATGATCCCTCATTAAGAAAAAGAAGAAAGAAATTCACAACTTGTTTCATCGAGAAGTGGTCACAGTATTTTTAAGTTGTGAACACAAACTTCAAACAGTATCAAACAGAACATTTTTGTCTTTCAAATCACAGCACCTACCAACACACGGAACAAGTCCCTGCTCACTTTATGAGTTTTTGCTTACAAGCAATTAATTACTGAAAGTCAATTCTCCATCTGTGTTGTTAATGAGTCTTAGAGTATCGGTGTAGATCAATATTGACTTGATAAATCTCCATTTTCATTTGACTAACCCTAGGGTACCATTTATGTCCTCAGAACTGCAAAACCAAGCATGAAATATTTCTACTCCATAACCTGGCATCAAAAGAACTTGCACTTCTCTCAGCCACAGATGGAGAGAAAACACAAACTCATCTATTAAAGCTTTTCAGTTGAGTTTGTGCCACAGAAATTACCCCCATAATTTTTGCCACCATAGTAACCTGAGTACATGCATTTCTCTCGTAGGTGAACATGAATCTGCTCTCCCAGAACCAATGGTCAATGCGGTTTTAATTAATAAAAAAGTTAGACGATCAAAGTCATTTACAGAATGCGTTCCTGTCAGAAAGGTCAGACTGGAGATGACCAGCAGTGGCAACATACAAGACAACTCACCGTGGCGTGCCCACCTGGGAATCCACCGCCTGGTGCAAGCCCCTTCTCATGGGGTTCCCTGGGATCTTCCCCACTGCAAGAACAGACCATGCAGTTTTGATAATCAGAGACTAATTTCAAAGGGAAATGGCACACTGC
This sequence comes from Ibidorhyncha struthersii, assembly GCA_013398815.1. Lineage (NCBI taxonomy): Eukaryota > Metazoa > Chordata > Aves > Charadriiformes > Charadriidae > Ibidorhyncha > Ibidorhyncha struthersii. The sequence goes on from VZSZ01001061.1 coordinate 397,446, forward strand.
AACCCAAGGAATTAGAAGGAACAAGTGAACTATCCGCGCTCAGTAAACTGGGAAGTTCAAGCACATTGAACAGTTTCAGCAAAGAGAATGGCTGCAACACTTCAAGCGCCTGCCAAAAGCCTCCTCTGAAATCAGCCACTTCAGCAGTCTGGACACATCAACATATCTCTTCTACAAAATGCATGCCAGCCTGCAACAAACTGAACTTTTACCCTTTCCCCAATAAAAAAGGGCCCAGAATTTCTGAAGCAGCAAGAAGGCTTGGATTATACGTCTCCCAATAAAGACATTCAGTGATGCATAAAACTTAAGTCAAAAACTTGACTGAGAGTTAAAATAGCAAAACAGTCTTCCTAGTTACACTGATCGACCTGCTGAAGGTCTAGTACTTTTATTAGCCAAGGAAGGTCCTTACTATATAATATATTGTTTTACAGTACAGTGTAAAATGAGATGTTTTCATGAAGATGATGGGCTGCAATGACAGATACTCACTTCTGTCATTTGAGATGTAGGAGCAATTTTATCCTTCCCCCCACCCCCCTCTATTTTCAGGTTACTGATTTTAGAAGCTAAGATTTTATCACAGCAAAATATTTGAAATATTTGAAAGAGCTATAGGAAAGACTAGTAGAACTACTGATGAAGCAAGCAGGCTAAATTTCAGTATAGTACGATTTAATTAGACAATAAACAAGTAACAAAACAGTATTGAAGGTGATTGGTACACTTAATGTATGATTTCATCATTCACTTTCCGTGAAAAAAGATATTCAAGATACTCTCGTGTGTTTAAAATATTTTTAAAATTATTAAAATAAATGAATAAAATGTCTGCTCATTTCTGTTATTATTTTAATGGACTTAGAAAACATCACCTTTTTCTTATCTATAAATTCTGTAATAACATATTGTTGGTTCCCATATATCTCCAGTATTTCATTAGAAAACAAGTCTGAAATAATTACTTAACTCCTCGATACCCTATATCAACGTACCTTCCTTACCAGAAGTAGAATGCATCTTTCTGCTGTTACAACTGTATGCGCACAAAGGGGATATAACCATTTCAACTACACAAATATAACTGTAGTAGTACAACTATTTTTTACAGATAGAGTTTAACATTTTCTCTTGTGGCATAACTGCACCACAAACCTGGGCAATTTTTTTAAAAGTACCTATTTCTGATCTTCCCTCCTGCAAGATCTTTAGAGGAAGGAGACTATATTTTTGCAGGTGCTTTTCAATGACAAAAACACAAGCTACGTATCACCCACTTCCAGCTGCAAGTATTCAGACAGGTCTCCTTCTCAAATGTAAGCTTCAGAAAAATTGGAGACTTGAAATGTCTCCTCATTTTATGATGATATTAATTTCAAGCTATACACCAGGCAGCCACTGGCTCTTCTGAAGCGTTCCATATCTACCTGAGTGCTGAAAGGACAGCAAAATGAGGATCAGGTGGACAGCCCACAAAGCTCTTCATGATCTCTGCAAAGAGTCTGCAAGCACACATCCCCAGTTACCACCGCTGTCTCAAAATCACACCATTCACACACAAAAAAAGAATGAGGAAAAAAAAAAAAAGATGCCAAATATGCTCAGCTGTGGTTTATGTCCTTCTAAACACAAACTCTTCTCAGCACGGAAGATAAACAATCCACTCATAAGTTATCTTGGAAACAGAGTTAATACTAATGTGCAAATAAAATCCTATTGTCAAACAGAGAGCCGTGTTATCCATTTCTAAGAGAAACTACCATTTTCTTTGCATCCAACACAACTTCAAACCATTAATCCTTCATAAAAACCACTGACTTTTGTTGTGTTTGATGGAGGATGCTACATCTGGAGATGTCTGCACAGATCGGTCAGAGCCTACGCTTCCATTCCAGGAGATTCACAGCTGTAAGTGTATCACAGTGCTTTGTTAAGTCCACAAAAATAGAAAAAAATATCATGGAATATAATGCTATTTCACCCCCTCTGGCCAAACATCATTTCCTCTATGCCACTCAACAGTTTCAGACCCAAACTCTGTAGTGTCCCACACCAATCCAGCCACCACCAGCAGGCAGATAGGCACCTGTCCCTTAAGTGACAGTCCTTAAGATAGTGATGAAAAGCACTAGCTATTACTAATAGCAATGAGTACATCACAGTAATTCCTGAAAAATTTTCCACTCATACTCAGTAAAAGCAGCAAAACGAAGGCATAGGTTTGGGAAGAGGTGTTCATCATGATTTTTCAGGTTTTCAATTAACTAGCCCACCCAGATCAATTTCCACCTCAAATGCCGATTTCTACTTCTGGCTAGGCAACAAGACATTAATAAAGCATCATAGATACTTTTTTTTTTTCTTCACAGTGGTCACAGTATTTAAAGAAAGATTAGAAAGAAAACAAACAAACAAAAAGGATAAAACAGGTATGAGTAATAGGTATAGGAATAATAGCGAGAAAATACTGGATAACAACCAGCCCATATGAAACAGGAAACTACCTGGATGGAAATATCAAATGACAATGCATTTTTCTTAAGTATGTGGTACACATTAGCTTTCTATTTACTTATCTTGCTGATTACAGCATATACTGATTTGTACTCCTGACTATCATTATACTGGAGTGTTATTTCTGTTGTATCTCCAAGTCTGTAGATGACAAAGCTGAAGGAATAACTAAAAGAAAAATCCTATGTTAGCAAGAAGCCACCATTAAAACTATTCAAAAATTAATTCAAGATCATTTTGCCTAGATACTTGCAATGATACACTCGAGAACATTTCAGTGAATGCAACTTAAACTTTTAAATCTTTTCAATCAGTATCACAGAAAGTTTATAACCTTACCTAGCCACTTACCTACTCTATAAACCCATTTGAAATAAATTAGTGATATTATTTTCTGCAAACACTTTTAAATTGATTTTAAAGTGCTTTGAATTAGTTATCTTAATTAAACACGGACCTTGAATACCTTGATTTAAAACTCAGTGCAGGTTTGTATGGACTAAGTAACTAAATCCTTTGTTATAACTTTCATACAAATACTTTGTCCTTTCCAGAAGCTTCTCTAGCACATTACTGCACTTTGTACTGACTGGAATTATTTAGAAAAGGTATTTTGCCTTTGGAGAAGTCTTTCAATTTAATTTCCAAGGACATTAAAGAAGAAGAACAATTTCAGTAAATTTTGATTTGATAGCAGAGTAGTTTTAGTTATGAGAAAAGTTGCTATACTTACATTTCAAGACACTGAAATATCACACAGGCACATTGTCTAATGAGAAAAATAATATTTTTTTTCCTAAAGCAGCTATAGGAAAAATTAAACAGGGAAATACGAGAAAAATTGAAAACTTGCAACTATAGAAAGTCCCAGTTCTCAAGTGCTCCTGATTTTGAAAACTTTACTGTTAGCTTCTTCATGTTTAGAGATCATGGGACAGTAACTTTAATCACTCTGTTACCATAGCTTCAGCTAAGTTTCAAGCACTGAACTCAAGACAGCCAGAAAAGCAAGTTTACCTTTATTTTATCAGTAGGCAAACTTGACTGAATTATGCATGTAAGAACACCTGGAATCCTGAAAATCTAGTTCAGTGTCTTGTTCACAAGCTTATGCTACCTGCAGGGTTCCCATTTCCAAAGCTGCAGTATGCAGCACCCCCACTTAGTCTGCATGACTGCCTAAAGAAAATGTTTTACAGAAGGACAGTCCTGCAGGCCCATCCATTCTGGAATAAATAATACTCCAGTGCAATGTTTTCAGTCACACATCAGAGCAGTTAGAATAAAATCCCTTTCCTGCTGGGTCAGCTGGCCAAGTGAAAGAATTAACCCACAGGAGTTAATTATTTCTGGTGTAACCCATTAAAAGAACACTTACGACTTTTACAGGCACCAGAAAGATTCCAGAAGCCCCAACCCTCTGAGGGCCTCACATACAAATCCATCATTGAGCAGCCTACGTCGTACAGTCAAGCATCTGTGCAGCCACATACCCTACTCCCACTCTAGGGCATTATGGGGCCTAGAGGTGACACTCCAGCACCACCTCAGCATGAGGTGGTGTTTAGCACCAGATTTTCCACACACACCCCATGTGTTCTTCCAGCACAGCCTCTGAACCCAGGCTAACTTTAAACAGCACCACAACCAGGCAAGAACCTGCCCATCACCCCCGAAGGGGAAATACAAGCCCGCACACAAATGCTCACCCTGAACACTGCTGCCCTCAAAGAGCACAGCACAAAACCCCCACACATCCATCCTCCCTGGCACCTTTCACAGCCTCTCAGCCTTTTGGGAAATGCTCCCTCCCAGCACTGACAGGAATTTCAGCCCCTTTTGTCTCCCAAAAGGGAGAGGCGGCAGCTGAGGGGCAGCTGTAGCGCACTCAGCCTCCTCCAGGCCCCTACCTGCCCTGGAAGGGAGACTCGCTCAGGTAGCTAAGCGCCTTGGAGACCACCACCACCACCTCACCGCCCCACCACCACCACCTCTCAGGGGACAAGCAAACCAGGCTGGGCTATAAAACAGTACGGGGACAACAGCACCTCCCCCTGAGCGACAGAAAACCTACAAACACCTCTACGCCAAGTGATGGCAGGACACTAAGATGGCGGGTGGAGCGCGGCTTCACCCACGTGACAAGCACCCGCCTCCCTCCCCTGTCGCTC
>VZSZ01001061.1:405879-444814 GCA_013398815.1 Ibidorhyncha struthersii
GGAGAAAAACACGAGCCTGCGTGTGGGGGGGGGGGGTTCAGCCGTCTTCTCCAGGGCAGGGCAGTATTGAATCATGGATTTTGATGAATTGACACCTCCTGCAATCCCAGCTCACATGAGGGGTTAGGAAGAGGTTTAATTTCTCTTGAAATGGCAAGGTCGATCATAGGGGGCATCTGAATTATCCTTGCTTTATTCCAGGTTTCACCCCCTTTCCAGTTTTTTTTTATAATAATTTGGACTCTGGTTCCCCTCCCGCCAAAATGCATGGAATGCATTTTATATTCAACTTATTTTGCAGAATTTCAAAATGTCACTTAGACTTCTTGAAAAAGTACAATATCTTAGTACATGAAAGCTAAATTAAAATATTGATATTTTTTTCTTTCTTTCTTTTCCATTCCAATTTTGCTTTTGTTTTAAAAGAATGGCGCAAAAGAGGTATTTAATAGCAAAACTGACAAGTTGCTTAAGAGAGGACAAAATTCAGCTATGGAAACCACCATATACAAATGATAAAAAAGAAGCTGGTAAAGAGATGAAGGTAAATATTCTCTCTGAGTTGATGTTGTGCGTCTTCCATGTCATCCTGCTGGTGCATTTTCCCAGTCTTTCTTGCTGTTTTCTTAGGAGCTTGTACAAAAATATTCATCCAAGCTGAATATCAATGAGAACGATACAGAGAATATGCTTGAAGAAATACGGTGTAAAGCAATTGAGCGTGGAACAGGAAATGAAAATTTTAAAGTGACTGGGATTGCGAGACTTGATATATATCTGCCTCGTAGAAAAGTAAGTGACATTGCAGAAAAGTCGGGATAAGTAGCTTTACTTTGATGGCCTTTTGAGTTCTAGATATGTATCTAACACAAATATTTTCACTTATTCAACTTTTTGGGGTCTTTCATATAAGAGATCTGTGTTAGGTATATAAAATGGGAGGAGGTTACTGTGGTAGTTTCCCAGGTATGTGGGAATATCATGGCAAAGTAATATAATATTGGGAGATCGGTAATTGTCTTCCCTTCAAGATGTAAGAAGAAATTTTCTTTCAATTAAGAAAAGTAAATTAGATTTAAGCGTCTATCTAGTTCATTTCGATTCTTTCTGATGTGACAGTTCGTATTGGCGGAAAAGAGCAGGTGTATTTTTTCAGCTGCAGAATACCTGAAGCTGAATTGGCATATGAATATCACTATATTACCGCAGCTTTTGTTTAAATGAGAGCTTTAATTAAAAAAAAAAATCCCTTTAAGTGCAATAAGCAACTTGAACTTGGTGTTATCTTAGGCCGTGTACAGCTGACGACGTTGAAAATGTCTCCTTTAGCTTTTAACCATGGCGTGTGGCAATGTTCTTAACAGTGGTGATACTATCCAGCCCAGGCAGCTAACTAAACTTACTTTAAAATAGGTATGTCTGGTGTTTGAATTTGGAAGTGAGAAGCAGGATTTTCTGTGGTGGTGTTACTCATCTGTTCTTTTCAAAGTCAGGTTCCTTAAAGCTTCACAAAGATAGAACTTGCCCTTTTAAAGCCAGGCTTCAACCTCTAGTTTCATGAATAAAATATACCAGAGTAATGATGTGAATCTAATCAAATCAGTGTCAGACTGGTCACCATACCGGATTCTGTGGCTACATCTGTGCTAGTCAGCTAAACACAGGTAGGGGATGCACTGGCCGCTGTTTGATGGACTGTCAAGCTGTTGCTCTGATGCTGTTTAGTGCAGGCCCCCTGGTATCCTGCCAAGCAATGCCCAGGCACAGTGTGAGGGCTGACAGGAGCCAGGGACCGATCTCAAATGGCACTTTGGATACAGCTGCTCTGCTTTGAAGGTCGAGAGGATCCAACCGTATGGATACGAAGAGTGCTGTGCAGGTTGGTCACAGGACAGAGAGCAGGCCCTTGGTTAGGTTCTTACTAATATAAAGCCTCTTAACTGGGAATATTTCCCCTGTAAAAACAGGCTCTAGCAAGCAAAACAGCTATCTCCAATCACTTCCTAGTTTTGATCATGTGCAGGAGCAGCATATTCCCCAATGCTGTATGTCTTCGTTCACTCTGAGAACAGTGAAAGAGAACTTCTTTAGGGGCGATTAAGGGTTGTATTCTCAGCAGCAGCAGAAGTGAATGTTCACTCTGGAAAAGGGCGATGGTGTTCTTTTTTCTGAAGAAGATCTTAGAGGGTAACCTATGCTTCAGAAAGACTTATTCTTTTTTTTTTTTTTTTTTTAACTGAATACTTGTAAAACCACCACACACAGTCATAGTTGTTCTTTCTCTTGTAGTGAAAAATATACCAGGGAATGTAATGGGCTAAAGGGTAGAGCATGTTAAGTGATTGCCGTGCAGTTAAATAGTTTCATAATTCCTCTTTACAATGCTACTGGGCATAGGGGAACTAATTAATTTAAAATTCCAGTTTATCTAATCTGGGACCAGAGACACTAATAGGAATTAATCATAACTTAGCCAGTCACAGGTGAGTGGCATAATTACAAAGCAGAGTTAAAATTGGAAGTGCATAACTAAATTAGTCAGTTTAAATTGTTTGGTTCTGAATTTAGATTTATCAAATTCCAAATCTTCTGCTGCTATGCTTATTTTCAGTACTGTATAGCAAGTAGAAGACTCCCTACACAGAAATTACTAATATGTATGCCCAACCATAACCCTGTTAACATGATTATTATTTGAAAAAGAAGTTATAGTTGTTGTAAAACAACTAAGAAAATGTCCAAAGTATCTTGATATTATGTTTTTTTTTCCCCTTCTCTCTTCCTTTCCCCCACCCGATGTAATTACTACAGAGCAGAAAAATCCCTCTGGAAACTAACCTGTTCGTCACAGGCAAGGAGCTCAGATCACAGTAAGTGTAATCACCCTCGGCTCTTTTCTAATGAGATAGCACAATGTCATACAGTACTAAAAAAAAAGACCAACAAAGCACTATTTGTTCAATTAAGCTTTTTCTGAGCCTATGTTTGTTCAGTATGTCTGAACAGGATGTCCAGTGTCCCTGTAGGGTGGTTCTTCATGTAAGAAACTGTGGTTTAACACATAGAAAACAGGGAAGTTGCAACTGCAGAAGAAGATAGTTCTCTGTAAATCCCCAGCGAGTACCTGAGAAGGCACTAGTTGATCAGTGTTCCAAATCTGTAACTAGGCAGGTCTTCTGAACAGTGAACATTAGCTTCTCTTCCTTTTGTGTTTTTAAGCCTAATAAAATCAGATTCTTTTCTGTCTGTTTTGCTTTTTCTGTTTCTGTATCCCATATTTTCCCTGTACTGTATACAAAGCTTTCTGATGATGTTGTTTTTCTTCTTGCAGCCTTGTGTAGCGAAAGTTTTAAGCCAGTTCAAGCATACTCATTTTTAAGTTTTATTGCTATTCTAACAGAAATAGTGTATAGCTTTACAAATTTATATTCATGGATGGAATGATTTCTTTCACAGGATAGCACAGAAACATGCATTAAAAGAAGATGCTATCAAAATAATCATAAATAAGAAGCAGCTTGACCTGGGTATGTATCTAGTTGTATTATAAGATTCTAGTTTCTGGTTCTCAGAAGAAAAAATTCCTACAACTCGGTTAATTTCAGAAATTCCTGAGGAATAGCAGTTGTATTTGTAAGGTTCTGCTCTACAGGAAGTGTAATAAATTATAATGATTAAAATTGTTAGATAGAATTAGAGCAATTACAGGAATCCTGTAATAAATGTTACAAATCTATTTTTCAAGTGTTGAAACACTGAAAATGCACATCTAAGAGAAACCCTAAATTTCCTTGAAAACCATATTATGTAACAGCACATCCGAAGCCTTTTTGTAATGGTTTATACATGTTCCACTTGTCAGACATGTTGTGGGGAGTGATGACAACAGGTTTCTCTTTATTTGATGGCCTGAACATCTATCTGATATTTATTTCGCTTAGAATATGTCAGAAATAGAGCCATGGAATTGACAGTAGGAACTCAGATTCAATTCCCAGTTCCTCTATCCTGTTACAGTTGCAGTGTATGATCCTGGACATGTTGTTATTCCAGTTTTTGCCTGAAGATGAATTAACCGAAATAGAAACTCGTAGCTTTTGAATGTTTTGAAAAAAGCAAGCAAAGACACATACCAGTCATTTAAAAAGCGCTTTTAAGATGCAAGTCTGATTCTAATTTCTGAGTTTCTGCTGAAAACGTCAGTAATTAGCAGGGGGTGTGATTGAGTTCTTGAGTCTAGTCATTACTGTAGTTCTTCAGTACAGTGCAAGTAAGGCAAGGGGCTGTTCAGGTTGTTTTGTTTGTGGGTGGTGTTCTCTCCCCGCAATGGCAGTACAATGTAAAATGGTCTGTCTTCGCAAAAAGAGTATTTGGATTGTATTCATCATACTCTATTCTGCAGGCAAAACCCTTGCAGACCAGGGTGTAACACACAATGCAAAAGTGATGGTCCTTCAACTGGAACAGAGTGATGAGGAAACTAAAAGAAAAGTTCAGGAAGAAGAACTTCAGTGCAAGAAAGAAAAAGAAATAAATGACAAGATGCAAAGAACTAAGAAGGGTTTGGAAATTCTAGCAGAGAGAGGTAAAGGGGGTTATTGGGTTGGTTTTCTTTGGAGGAGGAAGATGGGTGTTCATTAATTCTTGTGTATCAAAAATTATCTTCTCCGTGGACTTTCAACATAGAAGACTGCCTGTACCATGGCTGGATTTCAGTTTATACTTTTCTAGGTTTCTGCCTACTCGAAAACTGGAATTTAAGTTGACTAAAACTTCCTCTTCTACTCCAACTCTTCTTACACGACTAGAATGCTAGAAAACGCTGTGAGAAAGATATAATATGAATCAATTACTATTTAATTGGCACTTGACAGTTAAGGGACTGACGACTTTTGAGAACAGGCTTTAAATTTATTGTAGACATAAGCACAGTGGAATAATGTACTATAAGTCATTCCACGCTTTTTTGTAGTTTATCTCAGATATGGCTGGGCATAACCATGGTTTCATTGTGCAGAACAGCTCACTTGTCATTCTCATCTGTAATGTGGCTGTTCTGTTCTCATTGCATTTAATGTTGATTGCTGGCAACTGTGGATTAAGTTAAAGGGATATAGTCAATTTAACAGCAATAATTTTTCAAGATGAGGTTGTGTTTGTGAATTGCATTGCTAGATGGTGAGTTTAAAACACTTCTCTGTTTTATTGTTTCAAAATCCCACAAACAAAAAACTGTGAAACTGAGTACGTAATGAATTCCTGCCAAATGCAAAAATACCTGAACAAAGCTTCTTTTAACGGTCACTGACAACCCGTTTCTTACTATAATATCAGTTTTTGAACAAAAGAAAGAAGTGATTCCTTTTATGGATTTAAGGGGTAATTTAGACCCCAGCCCTTGAATCCTGTATAGGGCCTCTTTATGGTATTTGCCACTAACTGTCAGTTATAGCACAATGCCAGAGTATAGGGTGGAGTCCCTAATGGGCTTACAGGCTGAAGGTTCTGTGTGAAGCGGCTGTGAAGTGCAGAAAGGATTAACAACCATTCTGTTTCATCTGAGAAAATTAAAAGCTTCTGCCCTGCAATTTTTGACAAATTCCTGCTTAACTGTCTTTTGTTTACACAAAAAGCATCTTTTCATTTTAAATCAGATGGAAGTGAAAACAAAATTGATAGTTTGGTTATAAGAATTAAAGATGTGGGAAAAGGAAAATACGAGCTATATTTTTTTTCAGTTTTATCAACTGTGCTCAGTTGTGTGAGGGGTTTATATTCTATGCTTTATTTGATAAAGCATTTCAAATGTTATCTTGTGTAAAATATAGGTGTTTCGTCTTCTGCAGAAAAATTATTTACAATTCATGAACTTTTAATGTTGCATCTAAATTTCTGGATGAACAGGGTCTTTTCCTTTGGTGACGCTTCTAAAAGTTCCTTGTGTCTGTCTGATTAGGGCCATTGTCAGTAGGTATGTCAAAAAAACACAGATGCAGCCTTTGTATGTAATTCTGATTTTTTGTTGTTTGCTTTTTTGTTTAACCGTGTACTTACTGACTTAATCTTATGACCACAGAATTACTCTGTTGAAGGTGGTACTTAGTTTCAAATTTTTTTTCTCATCTTTCAGAGGAGTACTTGGATCCAGATTCTGTTCCATATCTAGATATAGCTAATCAGACTGGAAGGTCAATTGAGATTCCTCCTCAAGCTAAAAAAGTAGGTAAAAATATCTTACAGGGCTTCTAAGGCAGCTTTTTAAAGCTTGATTCGTGAAGCATTTCAAATATGGGATTGAAATACAGTCAGACTTTTGGGGGATGTAACCCTGGGTCCAGTAGATGTTTGCTTGATAGAAAAAAAATTGAAATAAAATTGAAGTAGAACTCTACAACTGGGAATACTTCAGTCATCTGGAGACAGACTTCTGATTGCTGATCTAATTGCAGCTCTGATCTTACACTGACCCCTGTGTGGTCCGTGTCTTGTTTTTGTATTTTAAGATGAGCATAAACTGTCTTATATCTGAGCACCTATTTTAACTTTTGGATGCCCTAGAACGACATGGAAATAACTTGTTCATTAGGTCTTAGTTTCAGTTGGAAACTCAATGAGTCTCTCAAAATCGGACTCTTTTAAAATACATTTGAGATTCTTGAACTGTGAACAAATTTAAGTTTGAGAGGGGTCACAGTGGAAACAAAGTTCCACATTCTCAACTGAAATTATCCTTGGCTGGGTGCATGGATTGAATTACAGTAGGAGTGACATACTTGATGTTGGCTGCTGAAGCAGAAGAACAGTGATAGATCCTATCTTTTAAGATTGCTGGATTTTCTGAAGATGAATTAAAATCTTTACAAATACTTGGAATTATACCCAGTAAAAAAAAAAATACCTCGGGAAGAAACGAGCAGGCCCCAGTGTGCACTAAGTGCTGCCCTAGCCTCTTGGAGGCATACTGTGTTTTCTGCATCATCTGGAGTTTCTGGATGATTGGAATAACAACCATCTGTACTCACAATGCATGCTGTTCTGATGAAGCACTGAAAGCAGTAATTTACCTGAAGAGTTAAAGCATCAAACGTTCAAGTGAACAAGATTTCATCAGTATTGAACGTGGGTGAAAGGAAATATTGCAGGCTGTTTCTGTCTAGAAATATTATTTCCATTTGTCGTACTGCAGGAAGCAGTGTTTTCTGGTCACATTCAAAATTTAATTTTCAGTTCTGGGGTTTTGCAGGAGGTGAATCGTTACATTTTACAAGATAGTTATAATAGCAAAGCAAAACAAATTTGATGCTGTTAGGAAGCATAGCACCCAGAAAAATGGCTAGCTCTTTATCACTCATCATTGAAAATCTATCTACGGTTGCATTCTTCAAATAAACTTGGCGCAATGTTTCATGTGTCAGTAACATTCATTGCTTTTAATTAGACAATATTTTAACATTAGCAGATGAGAGAAAAATATGAAGCGGCATGAAAAAGTACTGCTTGTACAGAACTGATACAATGGTATTTTTCTAGGAAAACAAGGGCTCTTAATGGATTATCCAGACATTTTGTTTTAGTTATAAAAGTAAGTTGGGGAGGTGCAAAAAAGTCTTAATCTGGTTTTCTAGGCACTTGTGCTGGCAATGGGTTATCATGAGAAGGGCAGAGCACTAATGAAGAAGAAAGAATATGAAATAGCACTGCCATATTTGTTGGATGCTGATAAGCACTTCTGGTAAGAACCTTTTTGAGTCCTTGTGTCTCTTCTTCCTTTACTGTCAACCAAATACAGGAACATCTTTAGCTCTACCTGTGCATGTAAACTGGGGCCTGTTTTGCCGGGGATTGCTTCACACCCCCTCTGCAGACAGGAAACAGCAGACAAAGGCTCTGACTTGCAGTGACAGGTGGCTTCATGTAAAACAGCTGAAACAGATACTGCTGCTGGGCAATTTAATCTTTCATATCAACATAAACTGTCAATATTCATGTACTGGGCTATAAATTGCATTAGCTTGAGAGACAGTCATGGGTACTCGTTTGCAATTGCTTCTGTGAAGTAATAATTTCTTGTAAAAGGTGGAGCAGATAGCTGAGGTCGGTAACCATGCCAGGGTTTCTGCAAGTAAATTAGTTTCCTGTCAGCAGTTGGAGCCCTAAATTGCTCTTTTGAGATCCCCAAAAGTAATGCTGTCCCCATCTGTTTCTCATCTGTGTGCATGTGCAAGGAGACTGGCACAGTGTGTTCACATGCCTTAAGGAAGACGGTTGATCTCCGTCCTCTCAAAGATCACACAAGGTTTAATTCCATTCTGCTTTTAAAGAGATGCTGTTGTAAATAGTAACAAAATGAGTTGTGATTACTGTAGTTTTTTGAGATGTAGTGTTATCATTAGTGCCCCATGTATTAGTGAATATGATGGGAGATAAGTGATTCATTATAGTTCACTGATTTCAGTTTGCTACTTCAAATATAAAGTGTGCGTTCACTCAGATACGTGAGTGTGCATACTTCCAGCATGTTGTTTCGTTAGTGTTAAAACGTGTGTGGGAAAAATAACGCCTCCTAGAAAACCAATAATTGTTTTATTTTCCAGTGAATGTAGCACCGAACTGCTGAATACCGTTGATAACTATGCAGTACTGCAGCTGGATATAGTGTGGTGCTACTTCCGCCTGGAGCAGCTGGACTGCCTGGACGATGCAGAGAAAAAGCTCTCCACAGCACAGAGGTGCTTCCAGAGGTGCTATGGGGAGAACCACGAAAGACTTATCGATATCAAAGTATGCCGGTTTTGATTTAATTAGGGTGGCTTTTTTTTTCTACATATATTCAGTTATTGTTCAGGTGTTACAAGACTGACTTGTAGAAGTTTAAAGTTTTCTCCTGTCTCTGTAGCCTGTAATCTAGTTGTGTAACTGTCAGCATAGTGAAAGCATTGGACCTGACACAAAGGTCATGGCAAACGTGTTTATACGCACAGACATCATCAGTGTTTTAGACGCGATACTTTATCTGCACATTGTGTGACATATTAGTGACTGTGTCTTCTTTAAATGTGTAAAGTGTTACAGTGATAATGAATTGATGTTCTACCATATGCTTCTACCCACGTGCCCTACCCCCCACCCTGCTCCCCCTTGTTTAAACAATTCTTTAGGGAAGCTATGGTCGTGAGAAGGTTTTATTTCTACGGCTTTACCTCCTTCAAGGGATAGGACACTATCACAGTGGCAGAGAAAAGGAGGCTGCTGAGTATATTCAGAAGGTAAGACACCACTAGGTAAAACTTATGAGTCGTTCACACTAGCTCCTCTGTTTGGGCTGTGTCTAGCACCTTCTCCCTGTTCTTTGCTTGCTCAGAAAATGGGGAGACTTTTTTTTGTTTGTTTGTATGTTGGCAACAGTATAAGTAGTATCATTGTGTTCTTTCTATATACAGGCATCTCGTTTATATGAAGAGCTGTCCATAGATCCTGATAAAGTTTATCGCCTCTCGCTTCTGGGGTTCTCCGAACAGGAAGCTCGCCTTGCCCTGCGAGCGTGCCAGGGGAATGTGGAGCACGCTGCCAATCTTATCACCAACAGGAGAGAGGTATCATAGAATGGTTTAGGTTGGAAGGGACCTTGGAGATCATTAAGTTCCAACTCCCCCTGCCATGGGCAGGGACACCTCCCACCAGCCCAGGTTGCTCCAAGCCCCATCCAGTCTGGCCTTGAATACTTCTAGGGATGGGGCAGCCACAGCTTCTCTGGGCAACCTGCGCCAATGTCTCACTACTCTCATAAGTTTGGTGCAGTGAAAGAACTAAATCAAGGATCATATTAGTTGGGGTGTCTGTAAGACCATGTTTTGTGTGACACAGTGCTAAATTAAGGACTTTGATTATCCGGCTTTGGCACTGTTAGTGTAACTAACGGTTCGGCATCTGTTGCCACAAGTTTGAAACCAAAACTTAATACAACAAGGGAAGCTCTGTCCAGAAACAGATGGGATGAGAGAGCCAAAGACCTGTGGTTGTACCACAGAAGTGCATAGGAAGACTTTGCACCAGTGTTTGCTAGTCAGCAATGCTCCGTATGGGAACAAAACCACCATGATCAAGCTGTCACTCCTGGGCTTGGCTGGTCTGAAAGACAAGAGGCTGCACAATGAAGTGCTATGAGGGTAACCATCAAGCTACACCGATTATGGTTTTGGACCTAGAAGATCCAGGAGGGGAGAAGAGGTGTTTTGTTTGGGGGTTGGTTTTTTTGGGTGCTAAAGCGAAGTGAAGACAGTGTTGTCCAGATCTGAAGTGCCTGAAGTTACGTTTGGTAAGCTGAGGTGGCACTTCTAGACTTCAGACAGTGAAATGTGGATGGAAAAGTCAAACGGCTGAGAGGAGGGCTGAACAGAACTCCTTGGCTCCGTGCCCAGTTCTGACTGTGTGTCCTTGGCAAGTCCTGTCTTCAGGCCCATCTGCCAAACGGGTTTATCACTTACCACACAGGGCCTATAATAGCTGGGATAGCGTAAGATCCGATCTGCAGAGTGGAAGTATGGCAATGGTGCTAGCTCATGGAAATGTTACTTTATTTAGCAACAAGTGTCTGGCAGTGCAGTCTGTATTTAATATCCCTTTTCCTCAAGAGATTCAAACTCAAAGAAGTAAATCCAAGAACTCCTGTATGCACAGGGGAAGGCTGAAGCATTCCCACGCATAGCGACCTCTGTAATGGCTGTGTTCTTGTAGGAGAAGGCACAGATAAGGAGGGAGGAGAGAGCTAAAAGAAGGCAGCGACTGGAAGATATAAACACCTTGAAAAGTATGGGCTATTCAGAGAGAGCTGCTCAAGTAGCTCTTCGTAATACACAAGGAAACCTGGACCAAGCCTTTCAGGTAAGTGGTTTTCAAGAATGGTACTTCTGTACAAAAAAAAAAAAAAAAAAACCAACTTGTTTGCTTTTTTATTTATTGTTTAGCAGATTCTTATTTTCCGTAGCCTGTATTCGTTAGTTCATAGCTACCTTTTCTGAAGTGTAATGACTGAACTACTGCTTCCTGACCCAGTGAATCGGATATCATTTAAGTTGGCTGAGGTTTGCGTGGATTAACTGTTGGGCTAAACACATATCCGTACCAAGGACTATTATATTTCTATTGGTCTATTCTGGTCCCTCTCTGTTCTACTGTAGTTTATTCTTGACAATCCTGAGTTGTTGTTGGAAGATGATGATGATGATGATCCTGTGGCCATGGACCAGTTTCAAGTTTCCCAGGAAAGTATTGATCAAGTAAGTTAGACCTTTTGCTTTCTTAGGAGTTGGTTGTCTTGTTTCTGAATTATGCCTTCCTTAAGCAAAGCTGTAGAAATTTTCTTTGACCCATGTCACTCAGGCTGTCACTCTTCCATTGTCTGGCATCTGCTCTTCACGGTGAAGTCACACTCAGGCTAAAATGTAATCCGTGTGTACTCGCTGCCTGTTACACCAACCTGTCATGCCCACATGTGGAGGGAAGTCTGTGCACTCTAATGCCCTGTCCCAAAAAAGACAGCAAATGAGAAATTCAAGTCCCTTGACACTGCAGCACACAAGGGAAACAGTTGGAATGTGTCTCATCACAGGCCATCTGAAAAGCTCTTCAGTAGTTAGTGTGGCTGCATAATCAATGTCAGATAGGCAAGAAAACTATATACTAGTAGAAGTAAATATCACGTGCATGCTCCTGATATGCTGAAGTGCTTTGGAGTTTCCTTTTAAAAAACAAAAAGAATTGGTCTGCTATTAAACTAGACACTCTTGATTATGCTCAACATCCCCATTCCTTTGATAGGTCACTGCCCTGTTGTTAACTGTTCCAGTAAACCAGAGTCAGTGTCCTGGAATTCCTGGCATGCAGCGCTTTCCTCTGTGTCAGATGCACAGTGGGATTCCTGTCAGACCCTGGTGCTGGATGAGCTTGGATTTCTCCAGAATTTCTTAGTTTTATTTTTCTTCCCCCTCCTGTAGCTGATGTATATGGGTTTCAGCCGTGAGTCAGCAGAGCAAGCTTTAAAGGTCTTTAAAGGCAACATTCACTTAGCTTCCCAAACCCTTGCTCATTATGGGGGAGTTCTTCCCGCATCGCTGCAGCTGTCTCCAGAAGGCTCCAGTCCATCGGAAGAGTCGGCTTCATCAAAAGACTCTCCTACAGAGTCGGCAGGTAAGAGTGTTGGCATACAGCAGGCAGAGGAGAGGGAAGGCTGTTCTTCTGGCTCTAGTACAAAACAATTAAATACTGGTAAAGGGTCTTGAGTAATGCCCCAGACTAGTTTTATTAGTGGCATAGTTACAGACAAGGCATCCATTCGCCCAGGTAAGCTGTAGCCCCTGCAGTCCCCGACAGCCACGTATGGAACCATACGGGATACGTTTCTGAATTATGCTGAATTTTCTGAATTATCAGCTGCAGGCAGTGCATCAGATGGATGCAGCCCAGGAGAAAGGGGTAACTCAGAGCGGTCCTGGGAAGGACAAAGGGGAAAGGGCTGCTGAGCGAGCTGTGGCTTTGGCACACAAGGCTGGAGGCTTCGGGTGTCTGCGTTTTCACTTCCCCAGTGAGGAACTCGTGGCCCCCTTTAGCCCACAGGCAATTGCAGCTTCTCCTGTCTAATTGTACTCGCTCACACCAGTTCTCTTTAAGAACAAACCATGTGCTCCCAGGCTGTACTCTACTGCAGAGAGCAAGTACTAAGATGCACTCTTAAGAGCATGTTCCTTGGACCTACCACTGGTAATGATGATTTTTTGGCTTCCTAATACCTGGGTTCTGCGTTCTGACTGCTAGGAAACTTATTCCAGGTCTGTTCTATACAGTCAGCTGATTTGACCACATACTCCTTCCTCCTGTCCCTTATGTGGTAAACTGTAATTGATACTCACCGCTTAGCAAAGAGGAAATGTATGTACGTATGCGTATATGCAGACACACTCTCTCTCTCTCTCTCCCCCCCCCCAAGTCCTTTGGCAGCCATGTGCCAGACAGGTTGGGTNTTTAAATAATAGGGAAAGATTGCCATCCTGCAGTACCCTTTGCAGAGCTATGTTAATTGAGGTAGTTTTACAGTACCAGGCTCGCAGAGCAGCCACGCCGGTGAAGGAGGGCGAGTACCACCTTCTTTGAATTCACTGCTGCTTTTCTTTGTTGCTAGGTTCTTCTAGTTCACCAACAGATGAAGACATGGAAACTGATGCAGTCAATGAAATCCTAGAGGATATTCCTGAACATGAAGAGGATTATCTGGATTTAACGCTGGAGGAAGAGGAACAGATCATTCATGAATACTTATCCTATGTACAAGTACCACAGCATTAAATCCCATTACATCTACTTCAGTTATACGTACTTACCTTGACAAATTGAGTTTGGATTATAAATGCACCTTCAGCTTATCTCTTACTAAATGCCTTGAATTTAGTTAAACTATAGGTGGAACACTTAATTCCTGCTTATTTATAAATCTGCTTAAAGCCTACATTTGTGATACATTGTAATTTATTGTCATAGCAGAAAAATAGAAACATTTATTTTCAGAAGAAAATTTAATAGAACTAAACTATATTTTTATTGTGAAATAAGTTAATGCATTTAGTATTCAAGTAAAGAAGCATTTCTATACCACTTTAGAATACCAGCTTTAAAAAAAAAATAATAGTGAGTTTGTAAATCGGAAACCTAGCTCATGAGGTTATAGAGGTATCAACTTCCAAACTGTTCTCCTTTTCTTCTGAAAGATTTCGAAGAGACATTTACGTATCTGTTGTGCATGGATTTATACTGTGTTCTGCTTGTCACTTCATGCAGGTGTTACACAGGCAATAAAGGTAACTATGTGCTGCTTCTGCTCACCGAGAGTCTTTCCTTCTGTGCTTTGTATTTAAAACCAGTGGGAACTACCTGGCAGAGCCGTGTCCTCTCAGAGCCCGGTGCCCAGTGTAGGGTATTTCCTTTCAGAACTAAATAACCAGTTTCCCCAAGCAGCTCCTCTTAACTTCTTGCAGGTGTGTGGCTTAAGATGGATGGATTTCATGGGGACTACAAGATTTTCTTTCATCAGCTGTTGAACACTGTCTCAATAGTTGCACCCAGCTTCAGCATTCCGGAGAAATATTTGGGGGGAGGGTGGGTGGGTTAGTGCGTTTTATAACATCCCCTTTTCTGCTTTGTAAGCACTCCTCCCCACTGGGAACACAAGTTCCCCTGCTTGTCAGCTTTTCTTAAAAATAGTTTATTTACTTTCCGTAGCTTCAGTCTCACGGCAGAGGGAGCTCAAGCCCCGTCTGCGCCAGGCACAGCGCTGGAGCCGGTTCCTGCTGGTGTGACAGTTTATTCTTACCCGGCACTTATCAGTGGGGAAATGAGGGCTTGAACTTCTGTTAGGGCGAGCATGATACTGACTGAAGGAAGGAGAGCTTTGGCCTGCAAAATGACTGCTCAGTTCTGGTGGATGGGCTGGAGGCTGCAGAAGTGGTTTGGTTTTTTTTTTTTTCCTGGCTACTTTAGCCAAGGACAGCAAAAAGCAGGGAGTGATTGATCACACAGGTAAGGAATTACTCGTATTTTGTACTTGTGCATCAAGACAAGTGCTACAAATGTTGAGTAGTCTTGTACCGTCTCCCAGAAGGCTGAAGCATTAAAGCTGCCTTACTGCATTACTATTAAAGGCAGTAACACGAGCTTCTGAGGAGAAAAAACAGCCCCAGCAACCATTATATCCTGTTTCTCTATAGGAGAGCACTGAGGAACCACTGGACAAAATGCAGAGCAAAACTAGAATATACAAAAGAACTGCAAATGAGAAAAACATACAAAATGAGGGATGTTGTTTTAATAAGAAGTTGGTAGGAAAGCACAAGTTTGTTCCCCCCTTCAGCCAGAGGCGTTCCCAGACTTACTGGCATTACCTTACGCGAGCCTGTAGGCATGTACCCACTGCAGCGTCAGGCTGTACAGGCTATTTCTCCTCTTTGAAGTGGTTTGCACAGCAAACTGGCAGTGACAACTTAAGAAGTGAATGTTTGTCCCTGGGGAATTTAAAATTAGCATCATAACATGCAGTGCTTGTCACAGAAGCTGTTCCTCAGTGATGTAATTCTGCCAGCACCCCCTTCCCCTCCCAGTAGCTGTATGTGCAGTTTATGTCATCAGCAGGACGGGAGGCGTTGGCTAAAAGTTTTAAGTTAATTTTGACCATGTATTTGGAGACACTGATATGTTTAGCAACAGGCAGAAGTGGTAATGACTCATTAATGCCACTCTTGACAAGATCTATGTCTATTAAATCCATTTGCTAATTCCATGTGCAGCTCTCGCGTCTAACATACTGTGGGCAAAGTTTTGAACAAAAAAGCATGGCCCAGACCACCTGTACAAGTCCCTCCTGCTGAAGGCCTCCTACTTAGCATTGACCTCATAACCAAAATACAAATAAAATTAGCTGCATAGAGAGCCACCTTCTCATAAACATTTCCCACAGGGCCAGTGCTGAGCTACGACGGGACCGAGAGGTTATGGTGGAATTAAGTCTATGCTATGCAGATGACCTCCCAAATTAGTCTCTCTTAGTAGGCATTTAACATAATTAATGTGCTGTTTCCTACTAGATGTGGAAGTCTGCCAGGTAAGAACTAACAAAGCTGCTCATCAAGAGAGGCAAGCGGAATACAGCGACAGACCTAGCCCGATGATGCCATGTTACAGTTTCAGAGTAGGGGTCTGCGGTGCCACCACAGCGAGGGCTGAGCCAGCACACGTGGCTCGTCATCATCCACACCTTCCCTTAAGACTGGGCTTTGCTTTGTGGCTGGTCACTCCTTCCCCCCGAGTAGGGAAACTGAGCTCTGGCAGTCTGGTGCCTGGCAGGAGGCAGGACAGTGCTACAGCATGCCTGACTCCAGCCCCAGAAATGTTTCCAAAAGTATATTATTTTTTTTCCATATTCCATGCATTCTTAACTGCTGTGCATCTGCAGCCAGCCCAATCCCCTCTAAATGACAAGAAAATAAAAACTAGACAGCTAGTTGTCTGTAGATGCCACATGTTTATTAGTCCATTCTAAAAAAAGGATTACAGCATTTTTATCTTGCTGTAGTACAGAATAAATAAAGCCATAAAAATAAAAACATGTGGTTAGATAGTTTTATACTCATTCTACAAAGAGTTATATTCTGCAAATAGAAAAATATAGGAACCCTTGTTTACTCATGGCTCAGTGGTTATCAGAAGGGAATGAACCTGGAAAAAGACTGGGAGAACTTCTCTTGAGTTTGACTGCTTATCCAATGCTAAGAGCAACCTGCAAACCAAGGCCAGACAGAGCCTCGTAAGGAGGAGAGAGAACAAATCTAGAGTACCCAATAAATTTTCCCATTTTGCTCTCTTCTCCTGTGAAGAAAACGCAACTCGACATTCCCAGTGGATAGAAGGAAAACCTTTCCCTCACGAGGACGGTCAAGCCGTGGGCCAGGCTGCCCAGTGAGGTGCTGTAGTCGCCACCGTAGACCTGGTGCCTAGTGAACAGCTCCTGACTCCTGCCATGCCCAGATGAGGCCCTTCAGAGGAGCCCAGCAGGAGCTTCCCAAGCAGGCAGCTGGAAGCACACACCCCAG
The DNA here is from genome assembly GCA_013398815.1 of Ibidorhyncha struthersii. Lineage (NCBI taxonomy): Eukaryota > Metazoa > Chordata > Aves > Charadriiformes > Charadriidae > Ibidorhyncha > Ibidorhyncha struthersii. The sequence goes on from VZSZ01001061.1 coordinate 422,511, forward strand.
CAGCACACAGACGACACGTGAAGGCATTGATGCCTCCTTTGCTGAAGTGGGAGATCGTAAAAGGTAAAAAAAGAACCCAGTAGGTTGTTGGGAGGAGGACAACTGCTGCGCCATGGCAGACAGCTGACCTTGGTACAAAATATCTGAGGTTTAGATTGTCCTCTAGGTTTTGTTTTACTAAAAAAAAAAAAAAAATTAATTTGACCTACTACTGCCAACTTCCCAGAGAGGTGTGCAGTCTGCTTTAAACTCCTGCTGAGCCATATCTTCCCATGTTACTTGAGCTGATCAGCAAAATCCTGACCTGAAGGTCAGCTGTGAAAATTGAATTGAGAGTCATACTGCAGGGCACCTTTCATTGCTACATTCAGCCGCAGGGGGGGCATGCGAGCAGGCAACAGGAACAGGAGAACACAGTTCTCAGTGGATACTAGACAGGCAGAAGTGTGCAATGCCTCTGTGCCAGAAGGAATTGAAAACAAGCAGTTGTAAGTGAAGTTCTTAACTACGCGCGCACACACACCCCCCCCACATACACAGAGGTCCATCACCTGAACCTCACTGCAATCCCTCCTGACCCCAGTACTGCTCAGCTGAGAGTCATCTGCAGCAAGATCTGACTTGAGTCCATCTGACAGTCACAGAGAATCCTGGCTCCTGAAAAAGAGGTTCAAGCAACGCCATTTCCCATCTCTTTCCAAGTTCTGGTTTACATGGACACAGTGGTGCAGAAAACAAAAGGTTCAGCTTTGGTGGAAAGTCCGTTCTGGACAGTCACATTAGTTCAACGGCCTCGTGTTCCCCATTTTCTTGCTGTACCATACAGCCGACTTTATTGTTGAAGAGACGAGACAGACTTCCCTTCTGAGAGCTCCTGCCCTGGGCAGACCTCTCCTTCTTCAAACGCCGCTTATTTCTCTTGCATATTCCCCGGATGTCCCAAATCCTTAGTGTGCCATCGTGGGAAGCTGTGTAGAGCAACTCGTTGTGGATCTGGAACAACAGGGTCACACTTAATACCAAACCATACAGCACAGAATCGGCACAATCAAACTGTCAAAAATCAGAGCAAACACAGCTTGATCCTAACACTTAAGGCCTGATAGCTCGTTGCAAGAGCCGGTATAAATTATCACAAAAGCTGCTGAAGTGGGATGAGACATCGGCAAGTCAGGACTCATTTCTCAGCCACTTCACAGAGCCATAAAATATAAACAGTAAGAGTTATTTATAACCTAAACCCACTAGAAAAGCAATGGGGAACTAAACTCAATGTCAGAGTAGGCTGTAGCTGGGAATTTCTGTGCTGGTTTCAGACTGCTGGTTTCGAGGATGAAGCTTAAGGAGGCACCAAAATTGGCATCAGTGGGCGGCGGGGGGTGTGTGTGTGTTCAGAAATGCTTTCCTTCTCACTTCCCTTCTTCCTTTGCAGTAAGTTATAGGTACAATTCCTCCTTCAAAATTTGTTGTTTTTCCAAACCTGCAGTAATGTAACCTTGATTTCCTCCTGTAGTTTCGTTTCCTTCATAAAACATTTGCTGCTCTTGGTAATGTTTCACACTGTTCTCACCCCCCGCAGAAGCCAGCTGTTGGTCTTGATCATCTTCCCCTTCCTGCATCAGTCTGTCCACCACGGGCACTCGCAGTCTCCAGAGGCAGACCATGATAGTGAGCATCCCACCGGCAGTCCGGCTTACATCAGCGTGAAGCTCCACACAACCACAGCCCCCTCCATCCCTCATCCATCCCTCATTAATATACTTAAGATCATATTAAGGATGCCACTTCTCAGTCCCCTCTCTTCCCAGGATTTTTTGCCCTGTACACTTTCCAAAAGGAATTTCATCTCCTCTCTTGTTTTCTTTCAACTGTCAGCCTGCCAGAAATACTTACAGTGTCTCACGTTCTTAAATCAAAATCCTCATCCTGCACGCAGCTTTTACTGAGATCCTGATGAGGAAAATGTGGATTCTTAAATGCACAAACCATCCAAGCATTCAAACTTTCCCCCCAGGATTCCTTGCATGATACTGGTCTTTACATTGCCACCAAAGATTACAAATTTCTCCTCTTAACTTTTAAACACCAGTATCACTTGAGCCTAGACAATATGCAAACAACTTTTCAAGGACTTAATTAACTTTTTGAAAATTTTTAAGCCAGTGGCAGAGAGACTTCCATTTGTCTGGTAGGAGGAGTCAGACATCAATACAGAGCTTTTGTCACCTTTATACCTTCAGAAAAATAGATCCTGATGGCAATATAAATGTTTATAGACAGGGTAGCACCACCAGCTCTTCGCTAAGATGAGAAAATACAGTAAGCAGTTGCTAGACTGTTGAGGGATGCCATGCCGGGGGGGTTAGGGATATAATGCCATATATTATACCGCTTGGATAAGACAGAAACTTCCTTTCCGCCTAGAGCACTGCAAACACTTATCATCAGTGTCCTGTAACAGAATTGGTCTTGTGAGGCCAGAGTCCATTCCCTGTCCCTGCACAGGATCAGTTACATCCGTCTCATTTCTTATGGTTGCTTGTCTAACCTGACCTGAAAAACCTCCAGTCACAGACATAGGACTGTCTCTGGGGTCTCGTTCTGTGGTTTCACTTATCCTTATTATTACCGAGTTTGTCTAAAATTACAAAAAGAATATTCAAGTCTGTTACTTTTCGTTTTACCCTAGAACAACATCCAACCCAAGGCACACAGAACAGCTAGCCGCACCAGTTCCCACAAAACAAATGAGGGAGCAATCAGAAGAGAGAAATCCCAGCAAAGAAACACCTTCCTAACCTGGATGCAGTTGATGATGAACTTGTGTCCTCGGAAGATCTTCTGCAGGACACCACTCTTGGAATTGAAAGCTCTTGCACAGGCATCACCACTTCCTGTGAACACTGCAACGCAACCACAACACAGCACATGGCCAGATGTGAGCAGCCACATAAGGTCAGTTCATGCGAGTTCAAAAATGTACCTAAAACTAGTTCACAAAGGAGCACAACGTATCATTTTTAGGCTTGAATCTCTTCTCAGTTATAGCAAGTTCAGATCGTTTTAATTTCGCTGACCCCAGCGTGCTTGTTTTCATTTGTATTTTTCAAAACACTGAACTGCCTGAAGCCTGAAGTTCCTACATACATCAGCATTTCACTCCACACAGACTTCAAATATCTATTTCTGCTCTTCTCTTCCACATATATTTCCCTGCCTAAACATGCCTCAGTAATTCTAAGCAGGCAATTTATCTCAGGTCTGGTTTTGAGGATTTCCACTAAGCCTTCCATTTGTTTTACTGTAGTTATTTCCAGGTTTCCATTCAGTACTACAGTATCTTCATCACTTCGGCTGCAGCATCATGCAGCAGAAGCTCTGTACAGGGAAGCTGCAAACCACAGCATTACCCTCTCTCACACTAATTATAAGAATTTGGCCTTAGCTTCATTAAAATATACTGTAGTTTTTTCCCCCCATTTTCTACAAAAGCTTACTATCGGTCGGTAGGGCCGTCTCTGTTGAAACAGCACAGTTAAATCTTCCGTCCTCAGAGGTGAGCGGCATGTGTAGGCAGCTTTACAAAGCAGCTTTCTAAATTCTTTCAGTGTCGTAGATTTCTTCAGCTAAATCCTGTAGTTTAGGATCTCTGCAAGCAGTAGAGCCTTTAAGTGATCCAAGGCCCAGGCTATAATCTCTATTTCAGTATGGCACTGAACTATTTGAAGGTTTTGGCTGTAACTCTCGTATTCTATGTAGTATATCATACATGTGCTACAAGAGTGGGGTTAGGGAGGGATGGTCGGTTGGGTTTGGGGTTTTTTTTTTGTTTTTTTTTTTAAAGTAAATTAAGCATGACCAGAGATTTTGGCTGTTCATCAGGTTTTCTTAGGGTTATCTTAACATGTTCAAAGAAAATTTCTCAACACTTCAGAATCTTCACATCAGATGCCTGGAATTGCTGCATCCAGAAACTGTAAGGCAGTGTTTAATATTTAGGTTTTATACTTAGCAACATGCCCAAAAAGGAGCATATTTGTGTGCTTTAAAGGTTACAAACTGTCTTTGTAAACACTCACTTTCCTTCACTTAACCGAAACTCCTCAAGTTTATCTAGAGATAAATATTTCAGAACTGCAAACAGCAATATATTCACTGCTCCCTGCATTTCATGTCTTTGCAAAAGCCACTACCATGGAAAGATTTTTACAAAACTGAAGTGCCTGAAGACAACAGATGCCTTATCATTTGGGAGAAGTCAGGCACTGAATTCCTAAAGAGAGGTGAAGAAGTTATCACAGCAGTAAATTCAGGACTACAACAAGAGATGAGAGAACAGGCTACCTACTGCCATCAGCATTTCAACTTGAAATTAAACAGCAGGAGGCTGGGTACTTCCTGGGTACACCTTCAAGAAATATCTGGATGTGGAAAATCAATGTCATTTTATATGGGCTACTATAAATTCAATTACCAACACAATCCTGAAAAAGCATTGTGTCCCATTCTGCAAATGAGTAACAACAATGTAAAGCAGGGAACAAGGTACAGAATTTTTTCCAGTGAATGGAAATCACTCAATACTATTACACACATGCAGAGAGTAAGAACCAATTAAGAGCTGTTTTCACTATGCAGCTGTCAGTTTACTCTAGCTATCGCTATCAGGATTTTGCCTTTGACAGACATCTTTTATGTCTTTTGAACTGTCACTCTAGATTTAGGAAGTATCTTTGCACTTCTGCATTTCAAAAGAGATCTGATCTAACCCACTGATCTAACCCACATTTAGCATTTAAATATATGGTTATATATAACACCTGTGAAACAAACAAACAAACAAACAAAAAAAATCAACAATTCATTTAAATTTTTTACTTGGATTTGATAGACCCTTGGGAGGGAGAACAGGTTTTAAATGTTCCCTTGGTGTTTTTGCAACATGAAAATATATAAAACACATTAAATTTTAAATAACTGTGCACATACTGTAGGAGAGAAATAACCAACATAATATCATTAAGTAAATTAGAGTGAGAACCAGCTTTAATATTCCCCATGCTACTAATTACATAAGCAGACTGAGGAAAGCCACTAGAAACAGATTCTGATGATTCAAAGCTTAGTTCTCGGACCTGGCTGGACTCCCTCTACACTATAAAGCCATTTTGGAAAGACACATAGATTTTTTTCTCTCATTCTTCTACTATATTTTCTTATTTAGACCTTAAACTCTTTGGGGGCAACAAGCCTTTGGGTACTGATCAGATAGCAAGCAACAGAATTAAGATCTTCTAACAGAAAGTTACCACCTCTCAGCCGAGATTCTTTCCATGTTCTTGCGCTGGTGCAAACGCAACAAACCATAACAACCATCATTTTTACTGAAGTATTTTATCCGTATTTTTGAAAGACAGAGAATGGATACACAATGCTGATCTGTCCCAGGTGAGCAGCTAGAATTTTAAGCTACACTAGCTCCAACATTTGGTATCCAGTGAACATGTCTTTGTATTCTAATTGAAGCAAAACTATTAGATACTGTGTAAATAAGTGATCAATGTATTACAATAACACAAGCAATCATAGTACATATATTAATTTTTAAGGGGAAATTTCCTCTTTCAAGAATTAAAATGCATCTAAATTCTATTCAAACAAGTCCCTAATATTTTCCCATGACATTTTTTCTGCCCTTCAAGTAGAACAATTAAATTCTCCCTGTTTGACACTTTCAGTATTTTTGCATGTCATTTAAAATGAGATCTTAAATAACTCTGTGAACACTTCTATCACACTACCAGGATGTTCTTCACAGGTCTGGCTAAATGCAGCAATATTGCCTGCATTTTAAGAAAAAAACAGTGTTATGGAAAAATAATGGATGTGTATGGCAGGGACAGGGTGGTAGGATGAGGGGGAAGACAGAGAAAACTGCAGAGCTGATGGGGGTGGCATCAGATAGTGAAACTTTGGTTTAAGCCTCAATTTTCTTTATGACGGTTTTAGAGAGTCTGGTCAAAAGTCTATAGTGGTTGCATGCAAAGCAGGTTCAACACTGAAAAAATGCAGCTCTGGAGGTCTCATTAATGAGGGAGAGACAGTCTCTCCATCTCCCACCCAGACACAAAGATTCCTTACTGGATCAGGCCAGCATGAGCTTAGCACAGTTATCTTGCCTTTGGGTAGTCTTGATGAATTCAATGTTTTATTTTGTATCTTTATAATTAAAAGGGGGAAAACACACACACACACACACACACACACACACACACAAAAAAATAATCAGTGTTTTGTTTGCCAGTGTTCACCCTGAATTAAAATTTCTGGTTCGTTTGCCCCATCCTACCTGCCTACATCTTTGAGCAATAACAACTTCAGGGTGCAGCGTAAGCTCAGACCCTTTCCCCTTCCATTTCAGCCTTCTAGCCAACTGCAAAAGCTGAAATCAGCAGGAATTATAACCTGAAGGTAGGGGACAGTGAGATAGTTCTGCAATATAGGTGAGGAGAGCTGAAATTAACTGTAAATTACAATTAACTATTTTAATGGACAAAAGCAGTGCTGTGGGTCTAATCCTGAAAGGAAGACAAAAAAAGGCTTCCTGATTAAAATAAAAATCTACCTATGGGCTTGGTTACAGGTTAAATTTCCAAACTTAATTAACAAATCAATTCAATTACTGGGTTATAAATGTGGTAGTCAGCCATGTCTAGCATGGTGCTAGACAACTGCCATTAAACTGTAATCTGCCTGTCCAGGTACGACCCTCTTCTAATGTGGACCATCTTGCATTTGTCAGCCATTTATCACCATCACACTGATGATCTGCCAAAAGAGGTATCAAGGCCCAACTAGCAACCAATTATTTGATGTTATATATTCACTTCATAGCTGAAGTGTAGAAATAAAAATCAGAAAAATGTTGCAAATTTCTAGATTAGCTTAAGACAGGTATTGCCATCACGGTTACCCTGAAGGAAAGAAGCACTTTGTTTGGGAAGCAAGTAAAGACACATCAGGTCTAATATCAGTGGCAGAATAAGACCAGCATGACACATAGATTGGTTTAGGCTGATAAAAACAGAGGCACAGTCTTGTAACCCAAACCCAGAAATGCATAGATGATATGCGGAAGGAAAGCCAGCCAAGAGCGGGATTTAAAGAAGGAGGTTTCACGGTCAGAATATACTGTTTTGTCAACAACAGGCAGTTACATAAAGATATTAACAGGAATACTGAAAGCAGGTGAACTGAGTCCCAGGCATTAGTAAGGCAAACAATACTCGGCTACTGCAGAAAGGTGGTTTGGGGAACAAATACATGAAAGAGGACAGATAAAGGGAAAAGAACTTGTGGAAAATGAATCTAGGAGATGGTCAGAGTCTGAACGGGAAGCCTAACCGTTAGAAAGCAGCAGTGAGCATCTGAGATGTGATTCTGGTTTAGGACAGTCATTACACAGTAGCCACGAGGCAGCAGAGGCAGGCACAGGGCTGCATATCCAGCAGCAGCACTTGCTGTCCCCGAGTATGCAGCAGAAGCAGACTGACAGACATTGACTAGCGAGGTTAAACCACAACTATACAAACAACCCACAGACAGCTCAGGATTTAAACCACTTCCCTTGGTAACAGAAATAAAGCAACTGCCTCTTCATTTGCCAGAAGAAGGAGGTGGAAAATGGAGGGGGAAGATTTAAGCTTCCCACATGGATTAGTGCAGCAAAGTTTCATACTGAACATAAACATGCTGAGTTGAGAAAGGCAACAATTTTTCAAGCCTTCAAAATTATAGTATTCTCTATTAACAATCTTTGATCAGACAAACATCAAAAAGGAGACAAGGGATTGCTGAACATAGGAAAGGCAACTTACAGATCCCAGCGTGGTATTTCAAAGTGCTAACGCTGTGTTTGTGAGCCTTGTACGTTTGGATTCGCTCCCCAGTGTCTACTAACCAGCACTTCACTGTCCTGTCCGCGCTTCCTGAATACAAATGCCGATTCACTAGCTGAAGGGAAGAGAAAAAAAAACATCAGCAATAGTCTCTCAGGCACATTTGCAAGAGAACTGCACTGAAGTGACTCATACAAAGTCACGGTTTCCAGCACAACAGCCTGTTACAAAGAGCAACAACTACACCTTGAAACAGAGGGATGGTGAGCAAAACCAACCTTCCGTTCTTCACGATCACCCCTCCCATTGACTTCTGGGCCTTAAAAACAGCTCCCACATTTCAGAAGATGAAAAACAGCCCATCTGCTGGTACAAACAGGCAGTATTTCGGTGAGCTTAACAATGCTAACCCTACTTCCATAATTAGTTACATTAATGCAGCCTAAAAAAACCCCAACCCTGCAGTGTACTTTCTGCAAAGCATATTTGACAAGAACTCTTATCAGATTGTAAGTTTCAATTACAACAAAAATTTCAGAACAATTCTGAGTAACAAAAAAAAGTAAATTAAAAATAAAATCCCATGCAACATAAACCAGGGTTTAATATGCACAAGGTCAATATTTGAAAACACTAACTCTTCCTTGAAACTGTTTTGTATCTGCATTTCCACAAGTCTTTTTAGGCTGTTATCAAATAATTAAATAATTAACTAGCTTTACACAGGTTTCTAAACATCTTCAATCAGCATGTCTTCTGCTGTGTGTTCAGAGCAACTCTGCCTATAAATCCCAACGAAGAACGCTGCCATGTTAGACTCGTCATCCTGCACACTGTGTGAACTCACTAGTGGTGGGAGTTGGTTTTAATTCCACACAGACACATCAGAGAATGGCAGAGGGAAGGACTGCAGAGGGGAAGCTGAGACAGAGAGAAAACAAGTGATCTGTGCAAAACTATAAAACTAGCCAGTACACAGTAACAAACTATCCAAAGCCTGGCAGCTCAGCAGGGAAACCCTCCACAGTGCAAATTAAAATCTGGCATTCTATGTCCACCTAACAAAAACAAACTAAAGGTTTTAACAGCCATCATTAGAATCATAGAATCATAGAATTGTCTAGGTTGGAAGAGACCCTTGGGATCATCGAGTCCAACCATCTACCCTACTCTACAAAGTTCTCCCCAACACCATATCCGCCAACACCACATCTAAACGGCTCTTAAACACATCCAGGGATGGTGACTCAACCACCTCCCTGGGCAGTCTATTCCAATGCCCAACCACCCTTTCTGTGAAAAATTCTTTCCTAATGTTCAGTCTAAACCTACCCTGTTGGAGCTTGAAGCCATTCCCTCTTGTTCTGTCATTAATTACCTGTGAGAAGAGACCAGCACCAACCTCTCTACAGTGTCCTTTCAAATAGTTGTAGAGTGTGATGAGGTCTCCCCTCAGCCTTCTCTTCCTCAAACTAAACAGTCCCAGTTCCTTCAACCGCTCTTCATATGATTTGTCTGCTAGGCCCTTCACCAGTTTCGTTGCCCTCCTCTGCACTCGCTCCAGCACCTCGGTATCTCTCTGGTATTGCGGTGCCCAAAACTGGACACAATACTCGAGGTGTGGCCTCACCAGTGCTGAGTACAGGGGCACAATCACCTCCCTACTTCTGCTGGCCACGCTATTTCTAATACAAGCCAGGATGCCGTTGGCTTTCTTGGCCACCTGGGCACACTGCCAGCTCATATTCAGCCGCTTGTCAATTAGAACCCCCAGGTCTCTTTCTGCCAGGCAGCTTTCCAGCCACACCTCCCCAAGCCTGTAGCGCTGCATGGGGTTATTGTGGTACATTAGGTACAGCTCTGACTGCATACTCCTTCAAGCAAAGGACTGGCCCAAGATCTGCCATCTGAAGGCATGTAATGAAGGCAGCCAGTCACTGCACGCTCTCAGAACAATCCACAGGCTTTAGCTGGAGATAAATTTCATGGATAAATTTCATCTCATCTAAATCAATGCAGATATCTACAGCTAAGACTCCTTATAGTCACTGCAGTCTAGGGCACATTTCATCTCATCCTGAAACATGTCTGAAATAGATCATGCCTTAAAACTCGCTATTTCCACCCCTTGACAAGGACAGTCTTCTCAGTTGTAGCCACCTACATCAATTTAGGTCACATGACGACTCCTTCAGTTGACTAAAGATAGGTCTAGTTTATACCTCCAGCCTAAGCTACAACACTTCAGATATCTATATTTAATCAAAATAATAATAATCATCATATACTGTTCCCCTTGCCAAAGCACCTTATAAGCAGGTCCCACACTCTGTAACATAAAATAAATACCTACCCTACTTTATAGATGGGGAACCATGACATAATGCTACCAAAACCCATCCAATCCATCAATCCGACTTGAAATTTATAGCATCCTAACTTTTGACTGCCTAAATCCCAGACTGCAGCCCTTATTTGGGAGGCTGATCCAGGCTGCAATCAACCCTTTCTACAACACACAGGAAGCATTATGTGCTTCAGGGCAGTTGCGACAAGCAACAGTGCTGAATATCCCTGAAACTAGTCAAGAGAGTATATGAAAACACATGGGATTCTGTCTGGGAAGTGCAAGACAGAGGCACCAATCCAATCTGACCCATGTCAAATCAGTATTTTTACTCCAGAGCCTTCTTTCAGAGTTTACATCCAAAAGGTGTGGCTACCCTCCAACGCAGACATGGCAGCCTTGGCTCTAACTCACCAAGGCTGGGCACACTGTGCATGTCCTCACGCTCCTGGGCACAAGCCACCTTTGCTGTGGAAGCAGTGGAGGTCCTAGCGTCAGCCAGCAGTACGAGTCCTTGGCTCCTGTAATGCTTTTTCTTAAGTCATGACTGTACTGAAAACTATCTAAACAGCCCAAGAAGGAGGGACTGTAACACACTTCCCCTGCTGATTTCCAGCCAGGTACCCAAAGCACTGATTTCCAGTTAGGTCACCTTCTGCTGGCTCTCCCTCTAGGACCCTTGCTAACCTCCTTACACCAGCTTGGCTTCTCCTATGCAGCAGTTATGGGACTCTCCAAATTGGTTTCAATCTCCTCACCCGCAGAGGCCATTTAACCCAGATCTGCCAGTTCCATTAGACTACTGGGCAGAACAGTATGTTCCCCTCCTTCCTGTCATATTTCTGAACAAGAGTGTCCACAGGTGCTGTTCCTCGAGTTAAACATCCTCACATGTTTGCCTCAGCACATCAGTCCCCTCTCAGGAGTCGGACTAAGTATACCGACTTCTTCACCAAAATGTGAGACGACGCTGCAGCTTTAGTGGGAGCTAAGTCTCCCTGCTGCCAAGACTGGCACCCATTTTTGTGTATGGGCATCCAGGCGCAGCCATTTTCAGCAAATCCTTGTCGGCTAGGTCCCCAGGTCCATAACTACTGGGCTTTTTTAGCCCGAAGTCTTCAAATGCATACCCAATTCCCTAAGTGCCAGTCCTATTCTTATTAAAGAATTTAATTTTCTTATGATTTAGAAGGAAAAACATAAAATTTCACTCAATACATTTTTCCAGATATACCCAAGTCTATCAACTCTTGGTTTAAAAATGATCAGTAGAAACAGTTACATAGTCTAATCTGCAAGTGCCTGGAGAAGCGTGATATTTTCAAAGCTGTATTTTCCTTGGCTGGCTTTTGAGCACTTTCTTCACTTTGGCTAACTGCCCAACAAAGCTCCTGACAAGAAAAAGCATGGCAAGGCAAGGACACCTGTAGCAGAGCAGAAAACACAGAAGAGATTTGCAGCTCAGATCCTAATGAGCTGGGTGGACATTACATACCCAAGTAGCTTCAAAAGAATTAAAAACCTGATGGCTGTCAGATGCTCAGTTCTAAAGCCTTAGCCAGACAGCAAAAACATCACTGTATTGCTATCTTTAATTCTGGACTGTTATTTTTTCCTCATTACTCTGAGGAACTTTGCTTTGAACCAGATGAAACCCTGAGACACATGAATGGAGCAAATTTGTCTTAATCCTCAGGCCAAAGTACATAGATGTACCTTTCCATGATATCGTTTAGTCAGACTTGCTTGTGAGTAGCAAAGTAACAGCAGTAGCAAAATACAGGTTGTAAATGCTGAAGTAGTTACAGGTTTCACTGTTTAAAAATGCTAGTTTTATGTAACCCTGACCTTGGTTGTAGCCCCTAGACACACCACAGTTTGAATAAAAAAAAAAAAAAAACCAAACCCACACCAAACCCAAGTTATCACATCTAGGGTTGGTCGCTCAAGACAATCACAACCCTATTGCTCCACAAGCTTGGATTAACTGAATATATGCAGCAGATTATGTCCACCTGTATGAATGCCAAAAGTATCTGCAAACGAGCTCTTTAGCAGGTATTTCAACCTTATAGGAACCGACTTTGCTCTCCCAATTAACCTTTGCTATAAGAAACAATTTAACCCTCATTTAAGGAGAGGCAATCGGCTCTCTAAACAGATTAGGACACATCCTCTTTCTGAAGGTCACTGCACTCAGACTGTCTCCCAGGAACTTCATGATAAGTTCACATCAGCAACCACATTTCCCATTGCCGTCTTATTCTTCACATGGGGCTCAGTATTCCTACAATCTGCCAGCTGGGTCTTCTGTTCACAGCCACTTGTAAGTTAAAAATCACCAACTTGGACCAATCTCAAGTTACAACTATGTAAGCCCTCAGCCGAGTTAGATTTTCAGGATCCCGTTCAAACCACATTCATTTTAACAAGCTAACTAACTCCCTGTGGGCAAGAAAATGTTTTTTTTTTTTTCCTGAGAATCCATCTAGCTCTCTGGTCTGGCTGTTAGAGAACATTTTTCAACTTCTTTACTGCAGTGCGAAGTAATGGACCTAGAACCATGTTTCTTTTCTACAGGTGTTGTAACATTCATACTCCTCTAATTCACATCTTCATCCTCTGACAAATTATGCAACAAATACAAACAAATTACAAAAAATATGTGCACTTAATTTAATTGGTGTGACACAAAAAAAATCTGTCCCCGTGATCACAACAGTTATGCGTATAAACAGAGCTGAGGCAATGGCTTTGTTCAAAGCATTCTTTTCCTCTAGTCAGATTTAAAAGGCAACTAAAGGGAATGGCCCAAACAAAGGATTTTTTTCAGGCAAAGTAGAAGCAAGTCCTTGCCCGCTCATGTTCATTTAAAACTCCTTTTGCAAGAAAGGAGTTTTCTTGCAAGAATGTTTGCTATAGGATCCAAGCTAAATTCCAAGCTGGATCATTTCTCTCTGCCAGCTCTTGGCAGAACAATTTTGATAAATACGCAGAGGCAGAACAATCAGCAAAGGACAAAGCAATCCTTGTGAACAGTTTGCAAAGCTACTTTGGAGACATTTAGAAAAACATACACAAGTAAATATTTAAGTCAGGGTTATTCAGCCTATTGCAGGCAGTCACGTTAATGAAAACACGTGTTTGATTATTAATTGCAAATACTGGGCTTTAGCCAGACTTGAAATTAAGTGGAAGAATTCGCACGAGCTGTGGGACTACACTCAGCCCACCCTTGCTTTTTCCCATCACTTCCTATAAAATCTCATCCTTGGCTCCTATATGAAGAGGGAGCACTCAAAACAGCTGCTGTCCCTTGCCTGCCAAGCTATCAATGCACTGCAGGAGAAACAGCGAAGAGTTCTGGCGTCTCCACGGCTAGTTACCTTGCCTGACTATGAAAGTCTCCTGGAAAAACTTTTGTCAGTCTAATTTAGATAGTGGAAGGACGAGAAGAGTGGCATTAGAATAAGCTGGTACCTGCAGCAGAACTACTTTGACGGTAGACCTCATGCAGTCAGTTCAGCTGTTAAATCACCTTCAACAGATTGACCTTGGGACAGCAGGCCAAGCCCTGGGGAATATCTGAGCAGCTCACTCTCTTCACTCCACTGCCCAGGACCACCAAGGATGGTGGAAAAGGGAAAGCTAAAAGCTCACCAACACTTTCCATTCTGCCATACTAGATTAGAGTTGCTTTCAGGCTCCTCTAACTTATGCTAGCTGGCAACACCACCTAAAGGATCTTCGAGCAACTGAGGAATATTCAAAATCTGAACATGCCTGTGGCATCGCCCCTCTGCTTTTCACACGCCAGCACAGCAGGAAGCAAGGTGGAAAACATGGGTGTGCTTTATGGATATCTACCCAGAAACACTCCTTCAAGAAGCTCCAGGAATTTCCATTCACTGCTACAGTGACACTATTGCTATTTACTGGAAAGTAATGGGAGACAACTGGAACAGTCCAGACCTAATTTGCAGCTGTGTAGAACATCCTGGGGCATTCCCATTAATAACAGTACTTTTTAAAGTTGGGGAAAATATGGTCTCAATATCCAAATTTTTCCTGATCTGTGTCCAGGATAAGAGATCACACTGAGCATTTCTCAAACTTTTTGAAAGGTCACCCTCCCTTAGGGATCTTTATTTGAATAAATAAAATGAAAATAAGTCTTTATTTTTCCCCTTTATTCTCACACAAGCATTATACCACCCAGAGAACAGGTAAATACCTTTAATTGCTGGTACCAGCTCAGCTCCTCCAGGACAGGGGAGTGAAAATCTGGTGTAATTAGCAGCTCACTTCTGCCTTGAAGAAAATGAACTATTCTCAACAATTAAAACTGTCTGCTGGCTACCGTGAGCAACCCGCAACTAGCTCCAAGTCGCTCCTGACCCATGGTTTGAAAAACACTATCCCAACTCTGCCACTGATTGCAACACTGTCACTAAGAAGCCCAAGGCAAAGAAGGCTCCAACAGCCTTTTGGGAAGAAAATAAAAATTAAAAAAAAATAAAACACCTCTATTCAGGAAGTTTCCCTTCTGTTGTAACATCTTTGTATGGATTCTGGTGATTGACCCCTTTCTAAAAGAATGAAAATACCATGTGGGCTGTGCTGAGAGGCAGCCAAGTGGAACAGAAGGGCTAGTGTTGAACCCAGTAAGGAAGAGGGAGGAATTAGGAAAGATCGACAGCCTAAAGCTATTCAGCAGCAGTACACCAACTGCTTAAGCTGGGGTAAATTTTAGAAGCCTGGAAACTAAATGCTCTCTGTGGGGGCAGTATGTACCTCAGCTGGACTCTTCTAGCCTCAAACATTCATTGGAGATGAGAGAAGTGAGGGGCTACCAGTTACTCACAGCTAGAAGAAGATTTGGCCAGGACTGTTGCCAACACAGTCTTGGCAGCAATAGTCTTGTGTACTTTGAATTGTTCAGGTCTTCCAAATAGATGTATTGGTTTTGCTTTTCTTCTCCCCTACAAGAAGTTCTGTTTGTTTAAAACCATTGTTTAACTCTGTGCTCACAAGCAGAGAAGCATTGCTCATTCTTGAGCATTCAAAGAGTGTAATTGAATTTCCCAGGCTTCTGGGAGAGGGTCAAGCCAGTTTTGTGTAACCGTTTTAGCAAGAACCCAATTAAATTAAAGCAAGCTCTGCTGTTGCCAATCTGTGCCTTGGAGAAGGGTTACAATTAAACAGCAAAACATAGCGTGACACTAAGAACAGCAACAGATTTACTTAAGCATTCTCAAAATACATTACCACAATATCATAAAAACAAGCTTTAACACTGAGAATTTACCCGAGCAAGACAAACATTACTCCAGGGCAACATGATTTTGTGTGGTTTTTCTTCCTTTCTAAAACCAAAGGAAAATAGAATTCCTTCAGTACTACCGGATTTTTAGTCTGCTAGTGTCAGCAGTGACTACCTTCTTTAGAAGCAAAGGCAACATTTATTTATTAAATGTCTATTAAAAATACATACTGCAGCCCCTGTAAAGGAAAAGCACTTCTGGATGACAAACACAAACAAGGAATAGTGAAAAAATCTATTGTCATTAACTTCAGTCAGACACACACATCTAAAAACATTTAAGGTTTGCTGACCTGAAACTAAGTTACAGACCATCGTATACCTTCTTTATATATACCATTAGCATTTTCTGGTGGATAATGGAGCATACAGGACAAGTATTTGTGCGATAGTTCCCTTTTTCCTTCATCTGCCTAACCTCATGCTCTCCTCTGCAATGTTCACAAACCTGGAAGCATTCACCAGTAAAATATTGCAAACAGAAAAACAGGGTATAGCTTTTCAGGTCACATAAATTTTTTTCCCACCTCTCTCCTTCATCATTTCCTGATTTCTCTCCCCCATGCTCCACTTCTCTTTTCCATTTTCCTTGCCCATTCTGTCATCTTGGCCATCTCTTTCTCCCTTTCTTTTTTCAAATTATGTCTGTGTGGTTTTTAAAGCAGGATTTCTTTCAGCTTCATGCTTTCCTATTATCTTTTGCCCACAATTTTGGGTTGGTTTTTGGTTTTGGTGATTTTTTTTTTTTTTGAGGTATCTGGTTTACTCTAATTTTTTCCCCCTCCCTTTTAAGTTATCTGATCCTCTGTCTGTTTACTTGCACAATCAACAGCTCAAGTTATTTTTCTTCAAAGTCAGTCCTTCCAGCCACCCTACTCATGAGTTTCAAGACCTTGGAGGATTTAAAAAGATACTGAGGTAGAAGCTAGACCAGAATAGCCACTAGAAGCCAAGAGGATTCCAGAAAGGGTTTTAGGGAAGAGGAGCTGTCCCAAGACCATGGAGCACTATTATTTTGTTATTACACAAATGTTTAAGCTTACTATTTATAATCCATCTCAGAAGAGGAGCTTTACGAATGAAAAGACAACGGAGACCCACATGAGTTAGGATATGGATACCCCCTTTGAACAGCTCTCGAAGAAGCCTCTGTTCTTACCTCTAGGCAAATTACTGATCCTTGATGCTCTTTGAACACTTTCAACTGCTCACCAGTGACAATATTCCACGTTCGAATAGTATAATCCGTGCTGCCAGAAAACAGCTCCCTGTTTGGTGCGTCAAGTATAAGGCATAAGACAGCCCCAGTGTGTCCCAGCAGAGTCTGGTAACAGCGCCCACTGGACACCCACCAGACCTTAACAGTGCAGTCTGTGCTACCTGTCACCAGGAGGTCTCTGCTCACTTTCTCCTCCTCCTCCTCTTCCTCCTCCTCTTCTTCAAGAACATCCCTGGAGGAATAGTGAGCTAGAGTCAGGACACAGTTCCGATGGCCCCGGAATTCCTGGATTTGTTTCTCCTTGTCTACACTCCAACAGCGGGCCGTCCTGTCATAGGAGCCACTGAAAAGATAGTCTTTGGCAACCAGGATCCTGCAAAGAATAAGTTTGCATATATGAATAGTATAATTTTTTTTCCATAGCCATTTTTTTGGTCACAATTTCAATGCCAAATACACTGAAGTTAGAAATGGTAGCACGAACCCAAATTCAGCATCCCTGTTTAATACACCTTTTTTTTTTTTTTTACTTTTTTTTTAAAAACAAACAAACAACAAAAAAAAAACCACAACACACCAAACACTTCGCTGTTCCTACTTTTAAAATTGAGACCTCTTATTCAGGTACATTGATGCAGACATTTTAGCACTACAGCATTGTCATTTTGGGCATTCGTGGTTTTCTAAAAATCACTTCCAACAGCACTATTATGTACTTTTCATAAGTTACATATGCTAACTAAGAGTTTATAAAAAAAAAACAACAAAACCCGCAAGAAAAAGAACTCATTTTTGAAAATTTTTTATCAGTATTTCTTTACAAATAATTGTTTATAAACTGACTTGTGAAAATAGCTTGGAATTAAAATAACAAAAAAAAAAATCCAGGAACCTGAACTGTAACTGACAGTATGCAAAGATAATAATCTTTCCATTATCAAATAGAGAGAGTGCAGGGAAAAAAATATACACCTAATTTTGCTTAGCCCAAGATCTCAAAAAAGGTAGACCAAGAGCACCCCACTTATTACACGACTGAAAAGCAAATCAGAGATTACAGCTCAAGAATTCAACTTACTGGGCCTCCAAAATAATGGGTAGTAGCTGCACAAACATATAATAACGGAAAAATCTCTACATTTCGTATTTCCAAACCAGAGATAGGGAACATCATAACCTGTCTTCTTTGTCAGCTGAGTTTGGTCCTCTGGAACTTTTCAAATTGGCAACAAAGTCATACGAATAGGGAACACATTTCCCATTTGCTGATTCAAGCAAAATCAAGCCAGTGCCAAAATAGAGGCAGAGCCAGCCTTCCTAACTATTTACAGAATCTAGCTATACATCATATGTGTTTTGAGTTTAGTAAGGAATAAAAAAACCACCCACCCACCAAAAAAAAGTAAGAAAAGAATACCAATCTTTGACTCTTCTATTTGTCATTAATTAAATCCAGTCCAACTATTAAGAGGCACTTCAAATTGACAGGCTAATCAGTCACACACAATCAGTTTAATATTAAACTTCATTTGCACAAACAGGAATAGTAATTCCAGAAAAAGCCCTGACTTTACCCCTCTTACTGACACAAAGGCTTGACGTGATGTTTTTAAATCTATTTATTAGAAGCATCTGTTATCAATTGAATAATTTCTTCTGGAATTTCATTCCTAGCCCTGGATTCAATTTCCCTGCTGTGTGCCTTTCATTTCTCTCCTATCTGCTGTCTATGGATGTGTCAGCACTGTTGCTAGGAAAACTAATCATTACAGCACAGAACACGTGTAGCATGAACTCAAAAGGTTGACACAACCCATTTTATTAGTGTAGTAATGGAGAATTACAGGAAAATGACAATATATGCAATAACAGATTACAGGAACGCAAGGGAAGAACTCCACAGAACCAACCTGTTAACAATTGATGTGTGTCCTCGGTAAACGGCCAGGCACTGACCTGTCATCACATCCCACTTTCGAATGGTATGATCTGCGCTACAGGTGAAGGCAGCCTCATTTTCTAAGTGGCAAAACGTGATGTAACTTTCATGTCCTAGGAATAACAAAGGAAATAAATTCAATCACTGTACATGCAAGCAGGACAGACTACTTGAGGTCTTTAACTAAAAGAAAAATACAAAAAACATATGGATGGAAGCTCTAGTTTTAAATGCATCACTGTGTTCTTCACATTTAAGGATTTGTATAGAACACAACATATTTAATTAACAGCAAGAAACTCCACTTCATTGATACAAGGATTAAGTGAAAAACAGTACAGTTCTACCAATCGGACAGATTGAACAGCATTATAAAAACATGAGCTACATTAGTATCAGTATAGTAAAACTCAGACTAATGAAGTTTAAAAACAGTAGAAAATTGCCTTTTTAAAAAAAAAAAAAAAAAGAAAGAAGAAGGAGGAAGGAAAAGCATTTCTTATGTCAGAAAAAAGAAAGGCTGCAGCCTCATTGATTGTCAGGGCAAAACCAGCCCTAAATTGAAGCATGAAACTATGAGAAAAGGAAATAACATGAAACTTACCAGCAAATTTCGTTTCATTGTCCAAGCAGAATGCAACACAAATGAAAACATGTATATGGTAAAAAGTCAACCAATACTTTCCCCATTATGACTAATAACATGAATAAACCCCACAATTTTCAAAGTATCAGTATACCTTTAAGGAAAGGACACAGAAAGAAAGAATAAGAGCATAATTATTTATTCAGTATTCAGAGTATGTTGGGATTCTACAGTTACAATAAAAATAGACACAACCGCTAGTCTAAAAATTTCATGCTGAAAAACAGCATAATGGTAGCAAAGACGAATCAACATTACAACCTTAAACTTTTGTTGTTGCTTAGCAAGATGTGTCATTTTTCTATTGTATCATTAAATGCACGGCATTTAAAAATCACCTTAGGATTCAAGTCCCAGCTTTGTCCAAGATCTCTTGTGTGAAATTGTTTTCACCTATCTAATCCTTCTGATAGTACTATCTTGCACTCTTTTGTCTTAATTATTTAGACTGTAAGCTTTCAAGATCAGAACTGGTTCCTCTTAACTATCACAAAAGACCCCTAGACTTTGGTTGAAGCTGGTCGGCCCTACTGTGATTTAAATAACACTATTCTTTGAGGAGAAAAGAAAAAAATGTAGGAAGGACAAATGTGAGAGACAGATGGACAAAGATATTAGAAAAACAGAATCATGTTGTAGAATAAAGACGTGGTAAAAAAAACTGAGGGTAAGCAGACTGCCCCATAAAACACTTCGTTTCACTGACTGCAAGAAACAGATTTTACTACAACTCCTGTAGTTCAAAAGCCTTGTTGTAGTTCAAAAGCAAACCAGAATCCACATTACAAACACACGTCTTGTTTCCTCTTAAGCAAATTCACCAGACATCAGAGATTAAACAGATCACCAGGGCTATAAGAAAAACTACGCTGATCCTTAAATTTTCGTGAAAACATTTTGCGAAGCAGCTTAAATGGGACAGGTTTCAACCACTAGCATTTTTCTCACAGCATCATGTAATCCTGCTCCAAGAAGATCAAAAAAGCATCTTGGTTACTGCACCAAAGTCTGTCAGACACTTTTTAACCATCAATAATACTCAAGTCACACAAAGGATGCCAAAACCCCATGTGGCAGACAAGGTCTGGTGCTGGTCTGGTCAAAAGCAGTCACCACAGAAGTCTGTTGGTTATGCTGTGGTGGAAGCTTGAAATTGCGTTATAGATACAGGCTTATCAGTAACTATAGCTTGAAAGATACACATTTACACAAGAACTGTGTGCATCCATAAATATAAAATACATACAGTTATCTGATCTGACTGACAGTTCACAAACCATCTAAACAACCTTCTTTAGAGTTTACACCAAACACTAGCAGTACATAGGCCAGATTCTGAATATTATCCAATATAGTCCTCTTTTGAGTTAAAAGTTAATTAGTGGTTTAAAGGGATTTCTAACCCTAAAGCAAATGCAGAGAGTTTTCCAGGAGCTAGAACCATGGCAGTATGTGGGGAAAAAAGACAATACTCCATAGTTAAAAAACAAGGAAGCAAACAAACAAACAAACAATTACAAAAAAAATCATAGCAATGTGAATTCTTCTTAGGAAGAAAAAAGGATCAGAAATTCCAAATTTAAGAGCTTTTTTTTTTTTTTGTATGAAGAGAAAAGAACTTGAGTGAGTGACAATACAAGTATCTTTAGTCCACATCTGACTCCTGCATGACTGTACTTCCTACCGAGTTTTTCTTTTAATTATTGAGATGCTAGTCTAAGGATAATAAATTTTGTGTAAAATGCAAAATCAATTTAAAATGAGAAAGCCTAGCAATTAACATCTCTGTGTGTCAAATGTGGGGGGAAAAAACAGTCTATTTAGTAAGGTTTCTTTCCAGACTTCTGGGTCAAGAGGTTCTAAATAAAGATGGTCTGGAAAATGAGATGATTAAAAGGAGGGGGGAAAAAAAACAAGAAAATAAAAGAGAGAGAGAGAGAGAACAACAGAAAGTCCAGATTTCACCAGGGTGTAAAACAAGAGGCCTTCCGGAAAGAGACATAAATTAAACAACTGCTAAGTTCCACACCCTGAGATAAAAGCATACATGCATCCAGTAGCACTGGTAACCTGTTCTGGGTTGAAACAGCTTCTGCTTAACGTTACTGTAACCAATACTCAAAAAAAAAACACAAAACAAAACAAGCATTATTTTGGCTGCCCAACAGGCTGCAGGGACTGAAAGAGACCAGGACATGCTGTGTGGCCTGTGACTCAAAAACTAGGCGAAAAGAAGGTGTTGTACCTTGGAAATGGCCATGGCACTGGCTGTCGGCAGTGCTCCAGAGCCGCGCAGTGCCATCCTCACTACCCGTGAGCAGGCGCTGCCCGTCGGGGCTCAGGCTCAGCCAGTTGATGCCTCCTTGGTGATCTGCGCAGACCTTCACCGCAGAGCCACCGTTTCCCATCCCGCCGGTCCCAGTGAAGGCAGAGGCTGTGGGTCAGATCATTGGTGCCGTGCAACCCCCAGACCGTGCTCCAGGCCTCCAGCGGTCTCCCACCAACCAACTTCAGCCATTACCTCAACGCCGAAAAATCATCAGGGTAGTCCAGACGGCTGCACAGGGACACAAAGGAGGAAGAGGAGGGCACGTTAAATCATTTCATCTGCACCGTGGATACATCACTTTCTCAGCCAGGCTGCGCTGAAGCCATCGAGTGGCCCTTTCTCCACAGGAACCGCAGCCCTGCCGTGGAAGACGGCCCTTCGACCACACTGGTGCGCCTTCTCCATGGGCACAGAGGTTCGTCCAGTCCTCCGGAGAGGACCCAGCCCGGCCGGCGGCGGTACCGCTACCAGGTGCCCTGCTCTGAGGCTGCCGGCACGCTACTTCTTTTCGACCAATTTCAAGGCTAACTTGGGGCACACCGAAGAGGCGACGCTTCCCAGCGAGGGAAGCCCAGCCTCAGGCGGCCCCCAACCCCCCGAGGG
>VZSZ01001061.1:445595-522630 GCA_013398815.1 Ibidorhyncha struthersii
CCCCCCCCGGCGGGCTACCCGGCGATCCGGCAGCGTTTCTTCCCCGGCTTCTCAGGCTGGTGCCCCCCGGGGCGGGGGGAACACACAGACCCTTGTTCTGCAGAGCTGGGGGCTGGCTTTGAGGGAAGCCATCGCCTTTTGTTCCTCCTCTCGCCCCCTTCCCTGGGCGAGCTCCCGCCAAACTTCTCCTCAGGACCCCCCCTTCCTCCACGGAAGCCCCAAACCTCCTCTCTCACTCTGAGCCTTCCCAAAGCTTTTGGGGCTATTTCATGTTAATACAGCCCCTTGTCCCATCCATTCCCGGTTCCCCACAGGCTGGGCTGGCAGTAGGCCCCCCGGCTTCATGCCGCCCCAAACCCCCTCAACCGAGGGCTCTGACATGGCAGGGTGGAACTGCTCCAAAGTGGGGCTCCGGTGCCTCGGGAGCTGTGCGGAACACGGGCTGAAAGGCTCCTGTCCCATCGTGGCATAATTAAATGTGCAAAAGAGAAATCCGCTGGGCAGATAGAGGCGATATGGGGAGACTGGGAGCCCCCAGCAAGGCAGCGGCAGGGTCTGGCATGGATCCCCTCCCATAAGAAATGGGCAGCTGAGGCTAATTTGCTGCTAAAAACATGCTGGCAGTGGTGGGATAAATCACAAGACCCACTTCTCCCGGCTCCTGCCCCATTTGATCAGGAGATCACCTTTTTGTGTCAAATCACCGGCCTCAAAACAGGCCACCACAGTGTTCAGTGTAGGGGTCCACCAGGCGCTCGCCGACATTTAACAAGGCATCAGCCCTGCTCCTGCATGATGTATTTCAGTGCGTGGGCTGTACAGAAATGCACGCGTTAAATGGATACTTCACAGGATATGTTATTCTGCACAGCGCATTCTGGCAGAGGCAAAACGGGCCTAATATGTCACACCCAACGCGAACACGAGGTGGTCCCGATTCAGCTGCTGGTTGTAGCCATGCAGCCATGGAGAAACTTGCGAGACGGAGCTGTCGGGCTGCAAATTTGGGTTTTGCGAGGGCCAGGTCGAGCCCTGTGGCGTATCATCACCAGGCAGCTCTTTTCTGAAGACAGACGTTTTCATACAACCCCTGCGCATTCATGAAATGACCGAGAAGTTTTGGTGTGAGACGTGAGCACTGGATTTCTTCCCTCTGAAAATCACATTATCCGTGGAAAGCTATTTTTTTGGACATGAAGGCCTGGGAATCGGCTGCTCTCAGGGAGTGTCCCTCACCATCTGCTCGTACATCTGTCAAATCCACTCAGAAACCCCTGCCCGGAGTCCTTGTTCGGGAAACTGTAGGATAGATTAGCACTCTTTTTTATTTTCCTTCGTTGCTGTGATGTGAACGCAGGGGAAAATTCAGATGGAAGGGGTATTTTGTTAGGTTTGAGGCAGGTATGTGTGTTTTAAACACACGCTGTTTGAATCTCCAGGGGAGGCTGAGCTGAAGGGGAAGCCCTTGGCCACAGCTCAGCCACGCATCGGCTGTGGGAGCCCGTGGGAGCAAAGTGTGTGTTGTTCCTTCACCCTTTTTTTAAAGCCTTTTCAAGGTTTTTTATTATAATTTCAAATTAATATTTCCCTCCTGTGGCGACCCATGAAAGCATCTGAGCTTTTGAATATTTTCATTAATATTTATTCATTTTCTTGAGTTTTTTTTAATATTCTTTTTCTTTTGGTTTTACCTGCCTGAATTTTAGGTAATTTCTCTTTATTATGTTTGTATTCTCTTTTTTTCGGTTGTAGTGCCGTGAAGAAAGCAAAAGTTATCTGCTGTTTGATTTTGCTTCTCAGGGCCCAAATGAGTCCTCCTTCATCCAGACAGCTGAGGATGCACAAGAACAAAGCCCAGGGTTGCTGGTATACATTTCACTGCTCATTCTCCAACAATATTAGCTACTGACATAAATACAGATATGTGAGCATACACAGATGCATGAGCTGCTCCTATAACATCCAGATAAATATAAAACCTTGAGAAGGCATCTCGATGTTTATGGCTAGATTCACAGTACAAGATTTGTGGGATCCAGTGGCCATTACTAAGTTTGGAGCCAAGTTTAAACTCTTTTGGCAGTCACCTCAACTAAAGGAAGGAAGTGGAGTTTAGATCAGCTGCATTGTCTTTTGGAAGAGGAGAGGTGTGCTTTATCCTTGTGGGCTATGCCAGGAGTCCAACATCAGGAGGTTCCTGATTCTCTTCCATTAAGTAGAATGAATTGTGACCTTTGTCTTTAAAACATACCTTCATTCCACCAGAGGTTCAACCTGTTCACTGATCCAGAGACAACACAGTGTAGGGACAGTCCTTAAACACCCCCACACCCCCAGGACAGTAATGGTCGGGTACAAAAGCCTCTAGAAGCAACTTCATCCCAAATTATTTGTGTTTCAACTCACCTGACAGACCTACAAACATACAGGGTAGACTCCCAACCCTGCTGTAAGTCATCTTTAAGTCAGCATTTACAGCAGTAATTGCACCGATGTAAACGCTGAAGAACATTTCCTTTGATAAGATTGCAATAATGATGCAAATAATTTCAATAACTTTATTGATGCTGTTTGTTGGGGAAGGAACACAGGCAGCTCCTCCACATCCACCTCCCCTTTCTGGGGCCTTGGGTATCTGGATGGATTGCAATGGTCTTTGATGGACAACAAAGGCTCTTTTGTTCTGTCAAAGCAGCAGAGCCAATAACACCCAGAGAAGTTAGCACTGAGAGCTCCACTCACCCAACCAAAAACAAAAGAATAAAGTGCGCAGTAATGCAAATTATCTTTCTTAGAGAATTAACCCCTTCTGCCATCCAAACCCCTCCACATTCCTACAGAAGGACCTTTCTGGCTGCCGGCATCCTTTCACTTTCATCCTATTGCTGTGCTTCAGGCTGTGAACCCCAGTCACTGTCAGAATTGATGATAATCAAGTATTGCCTCCTCTTTCTTCACCTCAGAAAATTGCAAAAGCCAACTAACTCTCTTAAGACCACTGTCAGGGGCCCGAAAGATCGATAGCGGCATATCCTGCACTGACTTCCAGCCGTGGGTTTATTTGAATCAACCACATCGTTACAGTCAATGAGAACTGTTAGCCTCAAAAGCGTGTTAGACGGCGTCTCCAGAGGCGAGGTTCCTCACTGAGCAAACCTAGTCTACGCTAAGAAAATTGTCTTGGTAGGGTTAAATTTGAATTTAAAAGTGATCCAGTTACACTGGTACAATATAAATAAAATTTAACCTTAAATAGATTTAAATGTAGCTTCTACTGGTTTGATTTAATTCAAAACATTATCAACATCTAAGTAGCTTCACTTGCATTAAGAGTTGGCATTGGTGAAGGCAAATTGATTTTACATGGATTTAATTATCAAAACTCGAGCAGATGTAGCCTTACTCTGAAGTGAGGATGGGGGAGCAGAAGTCAGCACAGTTTCTTGAATAGTATGTGATCAGGCCCCGCTCCACAGCTCCAGCAAGCGCTAATGCTCAAAGGGAGGGGAGAAGCTACCCTTTCCTTCTCTTCCCTCCATCCTTCGGTAAGTTCGGTAGGTTCAGTAACAGCAACATTCAACTTTCCCTGGCAGAACCATACTTCAGCTAAAAGAAGGGTGTAGAGCTTTGTGTTAAAATGCCACAGCATAGCTTTGTGGGACACAATGTCTTGATTTCCCAGCCCGATGCCACAACTATGAGGGCAAGTCCATGGTGGCCAGAGAATTTGCAGTTCTGAAAGGAAATACTTTTTAGGCAATGTGTAATCAGCCTGTGGAACTCACTGCCACAGGATGCTGTTGCGGCCAAGTGAAAGAAATTCCCTGACAATTCATACCGGTGGGACCTTGTCAGCCCTCAAAATGTATCGTAGACCACCGTGTAGCTCTAGATCCACATGGGGCTTTGCACCCCAGTCACAGTGCAGGGGAAGGCCGTGACCATGCATTACGTCTGGGCGGTGTGGGGCCTCTTTGAAAGCACGGGTTGGTTTGATCCACAGACCAGCAGCAGTCTTCTTGCCACAGTAGTGTCTGCATGTGGAACCACATGCTCTTTAGAGCAGTCCTCTTGCCATCCAGATTAGAAGACCTGTTTGAGTACACCATGGTTTCCTTCCAGCCTGCGTGTTGAGGCTCTCTTCCCATGTAGGCAGGGCAGGAGGGATGGTGTGTGCCTGCACCACTCACCATGATGCCTAACACAGTGTCAGTTCGTAGCTGGAGTGCAGAGGCATCACAAAACCCTAACCCATAGAGCACCCGTGTGGGAGGCACCCCTGGGAATAGGACCGGAGAAGCACATGTGGAGGTACGCAGGCAACTGTAGTATTGGCAATTGTATTAGGAAACATCAAAACCTGTTTTGGAAGGTGTCTAGACATTCCCCATCTGCCTACTCTGTAATCTCATGCTTTCTCCCAGGGTCATCCAAAAGCCTTCAGAGGCTCTGGGCAGAGTGCCTGGATGTGCCGTCCTGCACACCACCTGAAGTTATCCTTTCAGACTTCAGACCCGAGCTTCATGACCTGAGTCAGCATTGTAGTTCCTTCTGACCCCTCTGCAACTGGCCTTTTTTACAGGCAACACAGTTTTTCTTTTCCTCATATAACTATGGATCCTTTGCAGTTTAAAATGTCCTGGAGTGCTCAGAAGTCTAGCTTGGGTATAAACACTTAGCAAATTTCCCTTACAGGACAAAACATGCTTGGAAACTGTCACGTACCCTAGGATTTCCTGTAAACATCTACAAAGTTCTTTTGGTTTTTAATCAGATCTGAAGCAGTGTTTCCAAAATGGTTCTTTCTGAACATATTTGGTTTTCTAGGTTTCCTATACTGCTCTAAAAAGCCTACCTGTCTGCAAAACCCACCTATATCTCTGATGTCCACTGCGGCTTTACCTAGGTGGATGGACTACTCTTAATCAGTGTCAGGAGTCTGAAAGCCTGGGATCTGGAAAAATCAAGTGTTATTCAATGACCTAATGAATGGTGAGGTGATGGTAATACTGCTGGTTGATAGAAATGGGAACTTTCGTATCTAACCCCAGTCAATCCCTGGTGGCAATGGGAGTTTAGCCATGAACTCGGAGGGGGTGGAGGGGGGGATTGCATTAACTTTCTGTGGTGATGAACCGACAGCTTAAAACCCACTGCTGTGAAGGCATCTTATCTCTCTGGCTAAGAAAGCAGATGCAATTTCCTAGAAATTTTTAAGATGCTACATGCCAGGAAGTGTAAGATCTCACGGCAGCTGTTTCAAAGATTACTGTAAACAGCTTCCCCCTCCAGTAGTCTGTAGACGGCGAGTCCCTTCCATCATGTCACTGTATAGTGGGAACTTTACTGCATAATTCAAAACTACAAATATTTACAAAATTACAAAATAATAGTCAAAAGCTCATTTTACCCTGTTCCCTACTTTGATGGGAGCCCTGCTGTTCCTTCCAGACGGCAAGCTGGCCTCTTGCCCAGACCATATATCTCTTATGACAGGCTCCTTAAGGACCAAATCTAGATGGAAGCCAAAAGAAATATGTCTTACTAAGTGACACAAGACTAACTTTCTGAGTCTGATTCTGAGCCCATCTTAACTGATTTTGTACTGATACAACTCTGCTGGCTTTAACTGCATTAATCCAGATTTGCAGATGCAAGCAGAGAGCCCCAGTGCCTTTGACATTGGTACAAAAACAAATTTCCCAAAATGCTGAAGTTGCAACCAGTGAGCTAGGCACTATTTGAACGATTGCATTCACATCTGGCCTCTGGAAGATTTCTCAGCTGTTTGCCTGCCTCGTTGTTAGCAGAGCCCAATTGCTATGCTACCTTAGGTAAGGGAGGAACATTCATGATCTCTTACAGCTCATTGCTGCTAAGAGAGTTATAGGAACAACTGATAACTGAAACAGAAGAATCTTCTACAGCCCTGACTGAGCTTTGTAACAGGCTTTCAAGGCCACACTGCCCCTGCTCCTGACACAGCTACCGCAGGAATTGCAAGGGTGTTCCTGGAGGTCTGAGAAGGGCAGGGAAGGGCTTAGACAGGTGATGCTGGTGGTGGGATCAAATAGTACCATCCCAAGCGATGTCAAAGCTTCTGCCCTCTTCTGTGCCTCTGCCAGAGCTTGTTTAGAGCCAATGCTGTTCTTCTTCATTTTCTCCACCAAATACCCCATCAATCACTGGTAAAAAGAAGGACACCAGGGTAAACATTCAGCCTACCATAAGGATTACAAGCACCTCTGAAGCTCGAGCTGCTCAAATGCAGCACCGCAGGGTGGATTCAAAGAGAAAATATTCACACGACGCACCTATCCTTTTCTCCTTTTTTTGGTATTTTATGTTATTTAAAAGGTGCATTTCTCGTGCACCTCACAAGATATGTGGCTTTGCCTTCTCAAATACTCTCACCCTTAGGACTGGATTTTACTTCTACCTGATCTAACATAGGTTTTCTCAGGGAAACTGTGCACTCTAACAACCTCCACCTCTATTTGCATGAGTTTGGGCTCACCAGTGGGCACGGTTTGTCTCTCTTACGCCTTGCTGTTGGGCTGAATAGGGCTGGAACGTGCTGCAGCAGCCTCATCAGGCCCACAGCGCCGTTGCTGAGCAAAATCCTACTGAAATCAGTGTGGCAGTGAAAGTGTGAAAGACCTGGTGGTGACTGATGTGCTGTTGGGGAGGCACAAAATGGCAGCTGTGGAGTAGCGTGAGGAAGCCTGATGCCATGCTCTGATACCAGCATTACAGATAAGGTAAAGGGATGTCAGTCTGCTTTCACTTCCCAAGCATATCCCATGGCTTGTTTGGTGACTAAATCTTTCCTCATCTCTGTTCTCCTTTTTCCCTCCCCCACCGCGCTTGCAGTAGTGTTAGTCCCATTCTTGTTTTAGGAAGGCACCCCGTCTGGAGTCCTTTTCTGTCGGGAGGAGAGAGTGCAATTTAGCTAGTCTGTAACCGTCTGTTTCCATTCATTCCTGAGGTTTTCCAGCTGCCCACGAAAACAATGCACTGATACACTCTGTGCGGACTTGAACCACATCCAGAGCAAAGGGTTAGGTGGGGCCGGGAGATTCGGGGAGTGTTCTTTGTCCTGGAAAATGGAGCAGATACCGGCACGACATGGTTGGAAAGACGATGGCGGTGGAGCAGTATGCTGATTCCCCAGCCCACACATGGTCCACACGCCAGACTTCAGGGTCAAACATCGAGCTCCTCACCGGGCAAATGTCAGGAGTACCAAACTTGAGCATCTAAGTGCCAGGAGTAAAACCAAACTGAATTCCAAGGGGGGGCTGATGCTGCACTTTCACAGACGTAAAGTAGACAGATTTCATCAGAAAGGATGCAAGTTTTAGTTAATTCTTCTGTTAAACTCTCTCTCGTTTCTTTTATCTTCCTTCTTTTTCATGGACAAGCATAAAGTGAGTAATAAAAAATGCTAACAGCACAACTTCTTGATTTATACCGCCAGCAGATCTCAGGCAGAACTCCCTGTTGAGTTTGAGGGAACAGCCTGATTAAAAATTGATGCCACAATATGGTCTATCTTAGCAACAACACTCACAAGTGAAATTCATCTAGGATATAAACTGTGACATTTAAAATGCCTGTTGGGCGAAACTTGACCAAAAAAAAATAATAATTGGTGCGCACAGCTCTGGGGAATAAAGGCAATTGCCATGCCACTTTATGGAATATCGTGTGTGAATCACTGAAGCTATTAAGTCTTCTGCTGCCTTCTTCCTGGCCTCAAGAGGTTAACTTCTTCCCAGAGCCGTTCACTGGGGTGGGAAATAAGAACCGAGTGCGTGTGCCACAGAGCTGTGTCTGGTCTGGGTACGCGGGTGATCTGGATTTCGTGCTGTTTGCCTGAGAGACCCACTGGAGAGAATAATGAGGGGGTTCAAAAGAAGAATATTCTTTCTGCCAGAAGTGGTCTTTTAACCAGGCCTTTGCTTGTTTGTTGGGGGAGATTACTCACAGGGTCACCTGGCAAAAATGACTGGAAGTTATGAAAGAAAGGGCCTCCTGCCAACTATTTAAGAGAAAGAGGGAGAGAAATGGAGAAGAAACGGGAGAAAGCAGTGAGTTGGCTGCAGGGAAAGGGACATTTTGTGATTCAGAGGAGAAGCCAAGAACCAAGGCTGTAAAGGGAGGGAGAGGACCCTGGGCTCCTTAGAAGGTTCTGTGCTATATTCTGGTGGCATTCGAGCATAAATTGAAAGCTGATGTGAAGAAAAAAGGCACAGGCACTTACACATGCCTTGTGGAGCCCTTACAGCAGAGGGGGAGCTCTAGGAAGGGGTAAGCATAAAGCACCAGAGTGACCTGGAACTCAGCACTGCTTCTGGAAGTGTAGGGCAGCTGGGCTTCCCCATCCCACTTCCGAAGAGGGGCAAAGAGAGCCTGTGCTCCAAAACCGAGACCAGGAGGCTTAGCTGAGTCACCCACTGGTTGTTAGTTGTTCACTGCACCCATGGAGGTGCTTTGCGGCTGATGAAAGGGAGGTTGCTTCTGAGATACCCCCATAAATCTCAGCCTGGGCTGTTGTCACACCAACAGGGACCTTCTGGGACCAAGGCAGGGCGGGCTCCCGGAGAATTTGGCCTTGAGCATGCCAACAAGGGAAACCGTCACAAGGCAGCAGCGATGCACCCACTGAGATCCAAGGACAATGAAAATACACAGACCCAGCACAGTTCCTTGCAGCTTACACCACTTTCACAAAACATCTGCTCGCCCGGAAAAAAATCCCTCCCCTATTCTAAGCAGATACACTTCGCCCTGAAATAGCAAGAGGAGCTGCTGCATCTGCTCACGCCATGGCCAGGCTTCAGCCCCAGGAGGATGAGGCCTTAGCTAAATCAGGCTGAGCTGCCTGCTTTATCTTACACTCTCCTGTGAATAACTTTCCTTATTACACCTCTTTACACAAGCGCCAAACCCCAAGCAGGCAGGAAAGCCATCCAAAATGCAGGAGAGTTATGACAGAGGCTCAAACATCACGGGGTTTTGGAAAAGTTATTCATTTAGTAAAGAAGTAAAAGTGCAAATCAAACTCTCTGGCAGCACTTGTGTGATGATAATCATGCTGATTAAGTGTTTCAGCCTCAGGATATGCTGGGAACGGCACTAGGACCTAGAAGATAACCACCCCATGCTTTTGGAAGACAGCTGCAGACTCTTCCTGTTCTGCCCTGTAAGTGATCCATCTCCTCTCACAGATCTGTTCGTTTTGGATGCAATTGCTCAAAATATGCATTACTTATGGTCATACAGATAAATACAAAGGGGACTAGCAGTTGTGCTGTTAACCCTTCAGATCCCCATTAGGGCTAGCCATGCAAGGAGGAAGCAAAAGATTCAGAGACCAGTTTTACCTACAACTGACTTTGATAAAGCCAAATCAGTTACATTAGCTAAGGGTATTAACCTTAGGGAATATTCTTTTCCTTTCTTCTCTCTAAATCTGGCTATGGTCTTTGTCTCATGGTCTCATTTGCTGATGAGAAAGGTGCTCGTTCTCCTGATTTCTGTGTTGGTGAAGGAAAGCAGAAGCTGATCAAACCAATGGCCTTGATTCACTTCCAGCCTTAAATTTGATACACCATTTTCATCTAATCAGCGCTATACAAGGGTGTCGGTGCATATCTGACATTTAAGGCATGGAGATGGATTCCCAGGGAGTTACAATAGCACAGAAGCGACAGGAGGAAAGAATCAGGACAGAGGAGATGTTATTTACCTTGGTCGGCTGCTTTGGGACGTTTCTCCCCTCCACCTCAAGCATGAATTTCACAACTAAACCACTGAAATGATAAAAAACAATAGCTACTTTGCAGAGGCGCTACTGAAATATGCACTCTTGGAGCTCTTCAACATGAACAGAAATGTGAAGAATGACTATTAACAATGCAGGAACATATGCCCGCTGTGGGCCAGCTACGTGACTGCAGTAAATCGGTGCAGTCAGGCTAAACAAACTTGATTGAACTACCTGGCTTGCTCGATGAGCTAGTTCTGCACCAGACTCCTAAGCCAGCCCGTGTCCCTCTGGGACAGGCTGCAGTAGCCAATGCACAGCTCTGGGCCTGCCCTAATTCACACTAATTGGCACTGCCTGCCTTCAAAGCTGGATAATCACACTTTGCAGCTGGGAAATCAGAGCTTCTCTGTCATTGCTGCACCCAGCAGAAGTCAAGAACACGAAAGGACTGAGACTGACATCTCCTGACACAGTTTTGGGTCTTTTCCATACGAGCCAAAGTGCTCTGCTGCTTCTTTCAAGTGGCGATTTGGACCCAAATGGAAAAATCACTGATTTGAATGTTTTTGTTATTGTTGTCATTGCTCTTATTCTTACTATTTTGTTCTGTCCCGCTAGGGAGGTGCTGGGGAAGGAACACCTTCTGCAAGAAATCAGTGCAAGCTTTGAGAACCTGGGGTAACTTATGCCCTCCTCTGGAGCTTCCGGCATCTTGACAGCAAGTTTGTGCTAGAGTCAAATGCCAATTTAAAAGAAAAAGGAAAAAAAAATATCCCAAGAAGTGGAACAAGGGAAACTCTGTCTGGTACTTCTTTCCAGCCAAAGAACCCTTTAATAGCCAACTATTAGACAAATCCCGGGCCTGGGGGGTTGTTACAGAGGTTTTGGATTCCTACCAGATTTTTTTTTTTTGTGTCTATATTGTCTGAATGCAGCTGAGAAGAAGAATCATTCAGTGCAATCAGAAGTTTTTCCAGTATTGTGGGAGTCCCTGTTTCTGATGGGCCAGCAGGTTGAGGGAGGTCATCCTCCCCCTCTACTCTGCCCTGGTGAGGCCGCATCTGGAATACTGCGTCCAGTTCTGGGCTCCCCAGTTCAAGAAGGACAGGGATCTGCTGGAGAGGGTCCAGCAAAGGGCTACAAAGATGATTAGGGGATTGGAACATCTTTCATATGAGGAGAGGCTGAGGGATTTGGGTCTCTTTAGTCTGGAGAAAAGAAGATTGAGGGGGGATCTTGTTAATGCTTTCAGATACTTGAAGGGAGGATGCCAGGGGGATGGGAGCAGTCTTTTTTCAGTGGTGCCCATTGATAGGACGAGGGGTAATGGGCACAAACTTGAACATAGAAAGTTCCATCTTAACATGAGGAGGAACTTCTTTACTTTGAGGGTAGTGGAGCACTGGCACAGGCTGCCCAGAGAGGTTGTGGAGTCTCCCACTCTGGAGACATTCAAAACTCGCCTGGACGCTGTCCTGTGCAACCTGTTGTAGGTGACCCTGCTCTGGCGGGGGGGTTGGACTAGATGATCTCCAGAGGTCCCTTCCAACCCCGACTATTCTGTGCTTCTGTGATTCTGTGTGATCCTTAATTGTTGAGGAAGCTGACTTAAATATAATTTATTAATAAATAGTAAGAAGAGAAGTCTGAAACCTTTGAAATGCAGAGTGTCAGCTCTGTAGTTATACCTGAACTAAAATGATGAATTCCAGAAGTCAAAATGGTGTTTGCCTGCTTTTTTTCCTCTCTCTTTTTAAAAGGTAGATGACGAATTAATCTGGCCCCAACCGCCAGTAAAGAAAAGAAGCTCTATTATTTTCAGAAAAATAATTTCAAAGGGCAAGTCAATAATAGCTGGATACACACAAAATAAAACCTTTGGAATCCTGTTATTATTATTATTATTATTGTAGGTTCAGATGACTCAAATGTTATTATTTTCTTCTTGCATCACCAGCCAAGAAAACCAATGACAACCACATAAAGCTCTGCAAATCTCAGCAGTTTTGATTCCCACTTACATTACTGGAGCAGCTGTTGCACTCGCATAGTTTAGCAGGTCAGCTCTGTGTGTAGACTGGCCCACACTGTGCTTTGTCTCCTTGAAAACTTTATGATTTAAGAGCAGGATTCATGTACAGCCTACCCTGCAGAACTAAACTAAGCTTATAATATTAGGCATTTTACCGTGTCAGAAAGGGCTCAGTTATGCGCTAGTACCTATGGCATAAACAGCACATAGCACTGCTTCACGTACGGGTAAGAGACTCGGTTTGGTGGTGGCTATCTTCAGTAAGATACACAAAGAAGAGGTCCGTTCCAGGGACGCTCTTTTGCTATTGCTCTCTCTAAGCTGTGGGTTACCAACAGCACAAAAAAAGCAAGGGGAAAGTCAGCTGAAACCACAGAGTCGTGTCCATCTATGAGTCAGGATCATTCACCCACCTTCCCACCACTGTGATCACGGGGAAGCGACGTCAAAGCTTAAAAGCACCTCTCCCAAAACATGAATAAACCTGTGCTGACCATGAGTTTTTGTCTTGCCTGGCGTGGTGTCTTGCGGGGAAGGAGTTGCGCTGCTGTCTTACCCCATCACAGATGATGATCAACGCTGGTGACCAGCAAGAACTACTCACATGAGAAAAGAGCTATCTTAGTTTATATTCTGCTAAACAAACCAAGTGGTGGCATCCCAAAACTGCTGCAATGAGCTAAACAAAATTTTTAAAACTGCCTTTTTTCCATGGAATAGCAGGGACTGATCCTTCACCATCCCAGGCGTTGGAGTATCCTAGCAGGAGCACATGAAACCATTCTGACTGAGAGGAAGCATTTAGTGCATTTTGGACTGTGTGAGTGCAGGTGTGAATGCCTACACAAAGTGTGGATTGACCGCAATCCACTAGAGATCATCATATTTAAAGAAGGAATTTGCATTAACAATTTCAATATGATTTCACGTTTGCTTCATGCACAATTTGACTGAATACACTGGTACATTCCTCCATATGTTAACATGCTTAAACTGGGACAGCTTGACTTGATTACAAACTGACTTATGCCGACCCACGTAAAGATGGTCAGCTGTCCGTGGAAAATATGGCACACCCCTTTGCCCTTTCTTCGGTGTTTCTGTTGCTCCGCGGAAAATTCATACACATTTTACTTCTGTCCTTTTCCACTTTCTTCCATGTGTGTTTGGTTTCCTTCAGAGCCCCCTGTAAATACGGGAACAGCTCAAATCGCGCGAGGTGCTTATTGCACCTCCTCTGCTGATTGCATGGTTACTCTTGGAACAAGAGGACACCAAACTACATGAGTTCCAAACACTGGAGGCTGATTTAATTGAATTTAACCTCTCCAATAAAACCAGATGATTTAAAATTAAAACCCCAAACAAATCACCATTTTCAATGCTGAAGATGCTGACGGCATCAAGCAGATACCATCTGATTCAAAGACTTGTTAGCTGTATCAGATTTACTCCTGGACAAGAGTTTTACTATCCCGTGGATAGTAAAAATTTCAAAGCCAATTCTGTTTTCACCCAAGTTAATTTTCCCTTGACTTCAATATAACGGGAAAAAAAAAGCTAAAACCAAACCAGATGAAGCATAGGAGCCAGGATATTTGTCATTGCTCCCAGAGTACTACGAAGTGTTCCCTCTACATTTTTACCCTATCATTGCTCAGGCTTTAACAGTGACCATGGCTCTCCTCCTGGTGCCAGAGGTCAGAGATGTCCTTTGAAGCTGTTTGTTTCCTTTCTGCAATCAGTCAAAGAGGGTCACTGTTGAGCAAGACTTTCTACGTAAAGAACAAATAAAACAGCTCTAGCAGACACCAAGGAGTGAATTAATTTTTACCAGGTCCAGCGAGGTGTCTCTGGCGGAGGAGAGACGAAAGCCCAGGTAGGTGTGAGCCTTGGGCAGCCTCAATAACAGGATAACGCCCCTTGAATTCTCCGGGGCAGGGAGGTGGTTGGGCAGCCCTTTCGCCCGTGTAAGCAGTTAGTAGAGATTCATTTGAGCTATGACAACATCAAACATGCCAACAGTGGATCAGTAGGCAGTTTCCTCCTTATCATCACTATATATACACGTACGGGGTAATATAGCAATGCAAAAGTACTGCAGTTGCTCAGATATCTTCCAAGGATTCATTTGAAAGAGATACTCCATCAAATTCCCGCATTATCCAGCTACAGAGAAAGGACATTCGTGTATGCAGGCACTCTGGCAGGAGCTATTTGCTTTGGGGACAGATGTAATTCAAAGTTATTCCGAATATTACACTGCAGCAGCCTGGCCAAGCCCAGTAATGCTGATTATTAGGGCTTTCCTGGTTTTCCAGATGGAGCTGATTTCATTTAGTTCTCTCTCTTGTAATTAATAACTAGTCCCTTTTGTTCATTTTTGAATCTTTGTTTTATCTCTAGCGTTTTGTAGAATAGTTTCCAATTTACTTAATCCATCACTTGCCTCCTCGGTGCACGTAGCAGAACTCATTCAGCCATACAGTTTAATGACGTACAGCTCAAATCTCTGCTGCACAATCTCACATCCACTTCACATCAAGCTGGCGGTTTTGTCATTTATTTTTTATATGCTATAAAGTCACAAATCATACCATTTCATACTACAGCAATGTCAATAATCTTTTTTAAAAAAACCCTAACCACTCGCAAACATATGGGATCTGTACGTTCTGTCCTTTAAACAAGTGCAGATTTAGCAAGGAGGGGGAGGGAAAAGGAAGAGGAGAGCCACATCCCCCCGCTGCCAACGCAATGCGTGTTCCTGCAGCATCAGTGCTTGGATTCGGCCCGTGGCCACCCTACTTAGGTTTCAAATCAAGAAAAAATAGACGGAACTCAATTCCCCGCTGCCAGTTTTTAGCGATATTAGACTTGGGCATGCAGAGGATTTTTTTAAATAGTGTTCACATGAGGCTAGCTGTTTGCATTGAGAGTGTGTTTATAAACGGGATATCAGATATTAATAAATGATGAGTATTTAGTCTGTAGGCATATTATGGACCTGCGTAAAATGTGCTATAGATGGCTAAATGCTAGCTACTTACAAACAGGGTTGCACGCAACAGCAGGGATTAACCAGCCTGCCTTTTTTGTGCTTTTAACTCCTAGCACGCAGCAGGGTTCAGTCCAGGACTGGGGCTCCTAAGTACTTCCACAATTTAAATAACAAATATTAATCTACTAGAACGTATAAACAAACGATGAGTTTGAAGTGTATGGATGAAGTGGGCTTGCACACAGTAGCTGTGTGTTGGAGTCAGCCTGTACATCTGTGTGTACGTGCACAGTCCCACGTATCCCATTAAGGACGGGGAGGGATGTCAGTGCGTCCCTCTAAGGGCTGGTCTGTACAGAGGGAGGTTGAATCACTGAACACCAGAAGCCATACAGCAGAATATCTGTGATATCGCAGGTCTGACCCCCAACATTAGTGGGACAGTCACCTCCCCTGGCTGTGTGTGCAAAGTGTCGAGAAACACAGGTGTGGGGATTTCTGGGCTTACGCTGCTGTTCTCAGGGAAATGTGTGTGGATGGTTGTTCTTTATTTTCTTTTCTTTTGTCCTCCAACTGGGAGGACATCTGGGATTACAGTTAGTGTATATTTTGAAGCCTTTGTTTCTTTATCCTTCATGCTGCACCGTGACATTGAACGTGCTTCAAATGAATGAAAATCCTCCTTTAAAGCTACTCACAATTCAATGCCTGTCTTTCTTTGGCATCACATTCGGGATTTTTAGCAGATTAATGGTCAGAAGGTCACATCAGAGAGCAATGCATATGAATGAATATTAACTTTTAATAGAGTGCATTGAGCTCAGGAGCTGCGTAGAGCCTTCATGAAGCAAGAGCAACACTAATCCTGGAAGGACTCCTAAAATCTTTTGTAAGCTGCATTTAATTAAAAGAAAATGAAATACGCAAGAGTTGATGCACGGGTTGTACATTTGTGCATCCCACTCAATGAATGAATCATTTCCCTGCCTTCTTCTCTGACACAGAAATACCTTGCAAACCATTAAAGATGCTTAAATATTTTTACAGCTCCAATGGACCACATGTCACCACAAGCCACCCAGGACATGGCCATCAAAGTCCAGAGCTGATCTGGTGTATAATGCTTCTATAGTGCTTCTGCAATGATTTGAGTAGAGGATGACATTCAGGCTGTAGGCTGTCCACAAGAGGACATAATTGCTCGTGTCACTGCTAAGGCAAACATCGCCCAAACTATTGTTAAAGTCACAAAGTAGATTTTTTTTGTATTTCCATACCTCCCCCAGCACATGACATATGTGCATCTGGGGCAAATCTCAATCAACGCAACTCTACCAACAGTACCCCTTCATCACGGGAACAGCGTGTGTCCTTCTCACACAGGCACAGGCCCAGTTGTTACCAATTGCCCCAGTCCCATTACTGGTAGAGAGCCACAGGGAGCCAAGAAGATCTGTCTGGAAAGATGAACTACAAGGAGGGTAAGTGTGAACTGATCAAATGGCAGCCGGATCCAGTGTCAGACCGGGATGCAGTACAGGACCAACCAGCCCCCGGCCCCAGCACAGAGCATGGACCCCTGTTCCTCCCGATCGTTCTGCGAAGGGCAGGATCCCATTGCAGACCCGCAAAGCAGAAAAGCCCTGAAGGCACAGGCGCCTTTTGCTCCAGTGTGCTGGGGACCTGTCAGCCTCGCTCACGTCCCTCCGAAGGGCTGGGGACAGTCGTTAGATCAGCAGTCTTCCCACTGGATTAACACAGAGCTTTGCAGCTCTGCCGGCACCATGCCCGTGCCTGTCAGGATCCATCAGACAGCCAAGCCTTAACAGCTAATAGAATAACAGAGTGAAAAGAATAAAATTATCCCTTTCTGAAATAGCCAGAAACACTCTTAGCTAATACCGAACACGGTTTATGATTTTACAGAACTGAGGCTAGATCTGACTTTTGGGCGCTGACTGCAAGGGGAAGCGCCCAGACTGTAGTGGATGGTCCATAGCTGAATGGGCAGAGCTGTTCCCATCCCGGCTGCCAAGCATCGAATGGGGTTCAGGGTCACCGAAACAACTGGGATGGACTGGGAGCACTGAAGGGGCAGAAAGCTGGGAAGAGGGTTGGGCAGAAAGTGACAGTGCTGTGGCTGTTTTTCTTTGCTGTCACCCCCTCAAGATGTTGTCGTTACCTGAAGGACTCGTGAACCAGGGAGCAAAGAGAAGATTGCTCAGGTTTTGTGCCTTCAGGGAATTTTTGAATATATTTTTTAATGTGGGCTGATCTAAGGTCAAAGTAACTCTGGATGAATGATTTCTGTCACATTCGCATCAGGACCAGCATGTCGTGCTCAGACAGACCCCACAAGTCTGTCATATCCTGGCATGATCTTCACGTGTGTCCTCACACGGCACAAACAGAGCCTCCAACGGCTGTGTGCCGGTGCTCAAAATGCACGTGTGCAGCAACGTGACCCCTTCCAGGCATCAGGAGTCAGCTGGGTCCATCGCGTGTTGGCCCTGGACGAGCCAGAGTGAACACGTGTCAGACCACAACCGCACTGGGGAGCACGTTCTTGGGTCTGCTTGTCACCACCAGTTCTGGTCTATCACCCCCATGTCTGCCTTATAAATCACTGCAGGATAAAAACCCAAATTCATAGGATGTAAATCAAGCTTAGAAAGGTTGCAAGTCCGTTCTCTCTTGAACTCATGCAAGTGATGGAAAAAAAGTACTTAGAGCCAAAAGCTGGTGTTTAACGATTTATTCCACAGGTCAGTGAGTGGGAAGGAGGGCGGTGCCCAGTTTCAGCAGGCCATCGCTGGCAGGATGAAAGCTCAGCTAGAAGTAGTTGATGACTCTTCTGATGGACTGGACATTCGCGCTGCGTGCCTGCCATGCATCGAAGCTGCTGAACTCGCCACGCTCCACCACATACATACGGCCTCGATAGTTGGGCTCCTCGTACAGCACCCACCTGAGCAGAAAGAGAGGGTTACTTGGGTTCCAAAAATGTGGTCATGTGAGGTGGCCTCATGCCCACATACTGCAAACTACCAGGGCCCAAGGGTCCCTCTGCAGTCCTGGTCCCATCCTGCACACAGAAGTGCCCCCGGTGGAGTTAATTGCTGCTCCTGTTTCCAGCATAGTCTGGCAATTATCCACAGCCAGATTGGACCTCTCCTTTAAAAGTTGTTTTGGGTTACATCAGCGATGAAGCCTGGGACCAGGGGCTCCCTGCTTCACATAGCTGTAAGAATGGATCTCTCTGAGCTTCACCGTGTGCAACAGAAACAATTTAATAGCATCTGATGGTGCTAAAGAAGGACATGAGTCCCCTCAGTCCCTGGATAAACCCATTTTGGACTGTAAGAAATGTGCAATGCTTGAAGGATGTTTTACCTCTTTGAACTGACTCATTAGCTATGCTGGGAACCATACTTAATAATGTCTGTCTTTGCTAGAGATTC
The DNA here is from genome assembly GCA_013398815.1 of Ibidorhyncha struthersii. Taxonomy (NCBI): domain Eukaryota; kingdom Metazoa; phylum Chordata; class Aves; order Charadriiformes; family Charadriidae; genus Ibidorhyncha; species Ibidorhyncha struthersii. Next base: position 463,865 of record VZSZ01001061.1, read on the forward strand.
TCAATGGCTTCTCTTTGATGCTTTCCAACAGAGAGCAGGACTTGGCTTGGTTATCTTCACTTAAAGTGAAGGTACATTCTACATTCTCTACATTCAGAGTTAACTGCAACTTTCCTTTGGAATACAGTCAAATAGACACACCCCACTCAACAGCCTTGGTGACTTTGGCATGCCTGACTTCTTCACCTAGCTCAGTTATGTTTCTTTAGCATGTCTTTCTCCATTTGAAGGTCTTCAAGTCAAGAGCAACTCTGGTGGTCAAGAGGGACAAATTTTGCTGTTCTTCTCTCCCTTCATCCCTTTAGTACACATTGTGCCATGACCTTAATGTGGCCACGTGTGTCACCTCTTTCCTCTATTTACATTTCCCATACTTTTTAAGGAAGTTTTGCCATTGCTCTGATAGTTTTGCCATTGGGTTTCCACCCCATCATTGCTGAACTGCTCATCTCTGTCTCATTCTTCTCTTCCCAACTTTTTTAAGGCTTTTATAAGGATCTCTGCTTCCTTTTTTTTTTTTTTTTTTTTGGCATTTGAGGATCTATTTGCATAGCAATGACAACAGAGCACAAATGCAATCTTCCAAATCATTTGGTTTCTGTGGTCTGTCTCTTGCCAGGAATTCAGCTGTGACATCGGGGTTGGGACCTACTGTATGTGGGATTTCCAGAGAGAAACTCCTTGAAGCAGTGGATGGGTCAAAGACTGCTGGGCCTCCAGGGTCAGACAACAGCTGGTGAACTCAGAGCAGTCTGACCCAGAGCAAAAAGCTGGAAGCCTTGGAAAAAAGCTGTTTATAAAACCAGCCACCCACGGGCATTATTAAAAAAAAAAAAAAGAAGAAAGCAAAAGGTTAGGTTAGTCGAGCCACCTTATGGATTCCGGGACATATTTGGATTTATTTTGTGTTTCTGAGAGGACACCAGGTGGGACTGTGGTGGGTCCCTTCTCCCATCTGTCTGGGCACCGATACAACCAGCACATCGGGCGCACGCCTGCCTGGTGCCCCTCTCCACCGCACTGCCTGCGCTTGCACAACCCTTTTCTGCAGCATCGCTGCAATGTGCTCAGCCAAGACATTTGGATCCCGAGCATTTCCTGCAAACAAACAAGTTCATTCTTTGGCACTTTTTGCAGCCAGTTTATATCCGAACTGGAATCACAAAGTCATCCCCAGACTTTTCCTTTGAAGCTTGCTTTGCAGCGCGTGGGGAAGGCTGCCCGCTGCTCATGTGAGTGTAGCAGCAGGTTGCCCCAAAGCCATGTCCCCCCCATCACATATCCTGGTGCGCACTGTCAGAGAGCGTGCTCAGCTCTTCAGCTTAATTAAGAACAATTTATAAAATTATCCTCCTCCTCTAGATACACCCCAGTGTCATTCACAAGGCACGCATGTCTTCTTTCCTTTTCTACCCCATCCCTTCAGCTTATATGCACCTCTCCGTATTTTTGACCCTCTTTCTCCATCAGCTCACCATCCCTCCCTCAAGCACTCCTGAAAAGAGCTCCTGATCCTATTTTCAGCACCTTCCAATCACTCCCTCCTGCTCAGAATACCTAATGTTATTGAAAATGCTGCACCATGGTAGGACAGGGATGTTTACAGGGCATTGCTGGCCCACCAGGACATGGTGGTTCTTCCAGCTCTGCTCTAGGGCAACTTTCAACAACTGCTGGATGCTGAAAAAGAATGCAGGAGGTAGAGCAGCCCCTCGTAATCACTGTATTTCCCAAGACCTCTGCATTTCTCTCCACACACACAGTCGATGTGTTTGCACAGTGGCACGGAGGGAATGGGACTGCATGACCTGGTGTGGGATGAGAACCCACCAGCTTGTCCCCCTGCTTAGGGAAAGGCTGCAAAAAAGAGGAATAAAAGGAACAGCAGAAAGATGGGAGTGAATTGTATTGGCAGTGCAAGGTGATGAGTGAAGACTTGTATGGCTTACTTAGCTGTTCCTTTATTGCCTAAAATTTACGTTCTCTGAGACCTTCAGCAAGAGAGGAAATCAAGTCAGTCAGGAGCCCAGAAAACAAAAAAAAAAGATGATCCTGTCCTCAAGCCCAGCATGGGAGAGCTGATCCAGGCACATAGCACACAGCCCTCAAACATCTCGGTGCTGTGTTTCATTAACACATAAACCCGGAGGACAAGGGAATAAAACTCGCATGGAACCAGTGCAAGCCCTATAAGCCAAAACTGGCTGCTAGCCCTGAAAAACTAGCAGGGGAGTGCTGCGGCTTCAGCCTGAACCAAGTGGGATGTTTTCAGTAGGGCTCAAGGTCACTCATTCTCCACGTAGGACTCAAGCAGTGCCATGAGCAGCTATTGCCTCTGCCGAGAAATAGGTAACTTTTATTGAGCAGCAACATCTGAGTACCTGTTCTGGTTGATATTTCACAGCCTGGCTGTGGAACATCTACCAAACGCTCATAAATGCTTCAGCAGAATAAATGGTTGGTCTGGTTCCTTCAAGTTACATCACCGTAGTGTTGGAAAGCCTTTTCTGGGGTATTCTCTCCCAGACTGTAAAACAAATTCAGCTTTTAAAAGTTGTTATTTCTAAGACATCATCTGTGGTGTGGCTGAGGCACAAAGGAGGACAAGATGCGCACGTCTTCGTCTAACACCAGATGATACCATGTGTGATACCGGAGCTGGCTCTGCCCGTGGGATGGGCAAAGCCTCTCGCCATGCAAGCTGCAACAGCTTCCGAGGAGGCGGTAACATCTCAAAACTGCTCCAAAATAGCAATCTCATTTCCAGCATGGCTTTAACAGCTTTATCGTCACAGCCTTTCCGGCTGTGTGGGATAGCAGTCACCAGCCCCAAAAGGGCAGTGGGGAAGGTGCTGGACACCCTCAGCCCCACCACGTACCATGCCAAAGGCAGACGTTTCTCTCCGTTCCCGTGTTTCCAGCTGATCCATCATCACTTCCCGCAGGCATGGCCACCCCCACAAGTGAAGGCAGCAGCATTTTAATAGCACGTGACACCATCCACAGATTTTGGAGGGGAAGCAAATGTTTCAGTATCCAACGGATGTCGCGTTGTGGGAATTAAGGGGAAAAATTGCAGAGCAAGACTTCGGCAGGCAGGGAACTTCGGAGGACCCTGCTTTGTGCCTGCTTTCAGCATGCACAGGGTAAACCAGACCTTCTTTCAGGCTGGGGATGCGCTGGACACAGCCTGTGGCTGAAACTCCCCTTGTCTCTGGTGACCCCATCTCCTCTGCTCCCCAAACAGTCGAGGATGGGTCCTGGGAGGGCTTTGCCAGGCTGAGCCCAACACCAGCTACACCTGCAGCACCTCTGGGGTCACCTGGGCTTATATGGTCCATCCAAAGGAGAAAAGCTGTGCCGTAGGGTCTTTTTCTCCTCCCTGGTCTCGCCTCTCTGCTGTGGTATCTCCTCCTTCCCTCCCTCCTCCTGCAGCCCGGGGCCAGCAGGTCCCTCTGCACCATCCTGCCTTTTAATGGCCTTTACAGACCCTTCCATGCACTTGCAACATCCATCTTCCCGGGGTCTGAATGTAATGCTACAAAACCACGCTCCTTTCTGTATTTTATGTTTTTCTATTTTTTTTTTTTTTTATCACTACTCAAAGCCTTTGAGAAGCTGTGTAACGTTAACATAACCAGTCTAGGCTCCCATGCGAGGGAAAGCAAGCTTTGTGCCCCTTATATATCTTGCAGCGGAGGGAAGGGGGAAAATCAATCTAAAAAATTTAAGTGCTTGAAAGTTTCTGGGCAGCTTCCCAATTTCTCAAGCTCCAGGCTCTGCTACAGGGACACACGTGGTAAATAATTGTCCCTACGGCTCTTGCCAGAGTACTCATAGGCTCTCTCTTGGCTTTATAGTGTTGGTACTCAAATGCCTTTTGCTTCAAATGCTCAGCACTAATGCACTCCCTGGTGGGCTCCAGCCATTTCTTCCCATTGGGAGCTGGTAGCTCTGCTACTTAGCTTTAATGAAACGCCACTGCCTGATTGTAAGCCTGTTTTTTTTTGGAAGAGGAGAGGTACCGGTTCAATCAGAAAGGGTCCTGCAGGACACTCGCTATCAAGATGTCTCGAGCTTGGATGGCGACAACCTTCGTCCAGTTCTAGGGAAAAATTGTTGTTGGACAGAAAGGGTCCAACATCCTGTGCTGGGTGCAGGTGAGATGCATAATGTCCAGTCCAGCACAGGCAGAGAAGAGCTTTTCTATGCTCCCTCCTCTGCAGGGACTCCCCTCGCTCCAGCCACCCTCTGCCCGGCTGCGGGAGGATTTTATGGCATTCCCCGACTCCCAGCACACTTGCAGTGAGAATGCAATTGCCGGACAGAGGAAAGGGGAGACGGCCAGATAACAACCCGTCTCAAAACAAGAGAAAAATAAAAAATATAAAGGACTGACACTGTTGAGAAAATGCAAATTGCCACCCAACAGCAAGAAAAAGGCAAAGCTGCCATCCTGCCGAGGCTTCAGCAGCATCTGCATGGGCAGAAGGATAGGGGTGAGCATCAGCAATGCATCTGCAAAGTAGGTCCGTGAGGCACCGAGGGTCACCAAAAAACCCCATTGGGGTGGTCGTTCATCACCTCTGCCCTTGCCCCTGTCTTTCAGAGGCAGGATTTAGTTTTTAAGATGAGACACTGCTGCCTCATTTTTGCTGTCCAAGGAAGAGGTTTCTGGAGTTGCAGCAAGCCTTGGTGGCACCACTTGCAAAGCAAAAACCTTGACCTGCATCACGTAGAACCATCCATCCGCCCTCCCCAAAAGCCTCTGCGTGGATTTTAAAGAGGTGGTTGGAAACATGCGCAGAAGTGTTTTAAATAAATAAATAAATAAGCAAGCTGTTTTTAGGCTTCTTGTTTCATACACCTTAAAAAGGTGTCTCAGAGCTGTCGTAGCTTGTGCTTAGCTGCCACCCTCCAAAAACTGTGCTCCTTTGAAGCAGCTCTCAATGGGCAGACACCAAAATTTACCTTTAAGCCATAGGCTTAACTCACATTTTTAGGCTTTCCCTAAGTTTCCCCAGCATCGACAGGCTTTTCCACAACGGGGGGAGTCTCTGCAGCCGCCTCGCTCCCCTGTGATGTTGGGTACAGGGTGCACTGCAGCAGCTGCACACTGGGATGCGCGCGGTTACTTACGCGCCGTCGCCGTACACTTTGAGGGCGTTGATGCAGGTCTTGTCCCAGCCTTGTCCCTGCAGGAAGGAGCAATCTTCCGTCAGCTCCAGGCTGGGACCGCTAAAATGGCTCCCCTCAAATATTTCGATCCTGTAATGCTCGCCGTGCTGGGGACAAGGGGATTCAAGTCAACAATAACAACAACAAAAAATCCAGCAAATTATTTCACCGGCTTTTATAAGACAAAAAGGAAGACGGAGGAATGCTTTAGAAGGGGAATGTGACAAGCAGGCCAACACCACCAGTGCCAGCATGCACAGAGCACATGCAAACCGGTGCCACCTCCCAGCACACCGTGCCACCTCCCAGCACACCGTGCCACCAGAAAAGCAGGCAGAAAACGCTCATCTCTTCACCTTCCTACAGCCTCCGTCCACCTGCAAACACAGCGCTCGTGGGATGCGGTGAGCTCAGGCACATGTAGCCCCTCTCCCGCCTGCAGATCCCCCCCACCGGCCCACAAACCCTCCGTCCCAAATACAGCATCAGCTGCAGCCCCAGCTCTCCATGCACTCACACAGCAACAAATATATAGAAAGAGCGTACAAAGATGTTAGACAGTTTCCCTAAACTAATCTATATTGCCTCCAGTTCCACATGTAGCTGGGGGTCCTGACAGGAGCTGTTGTGCCTTTCTTTAAGGAAAAAAATAAGAGAAAAGAAAAAGAAACCTCCTTAGCATCATCTTTGCTGCGTGAGCCCCTGAGGGTGACAGGACATAACCTCCTCCGGGGAGATTCCTGCAGCCTGCAGCATAGGATGTGGGACAGAGCGAGCTGAAAGGGTATTTTAAAGCCAAATTCAAAGAATACCTAAATGCATTTTTCAAATAAACCACGTCAACGCACAAGAAGGCCGGGCTGCGATGCCAAACCCCACAGCAGGCGGCCGCCAGCAGCAGCCGAGCGGATACTGTGCCTGAGCAAACATTCCTCCGGGAATCTGCACTGCAGAAATGCCTCGAAGCACTCGCTGGCATCTCACAGGGAAAATCGTGGGCCAGGGAAGGAGGAGCGCATCCTCATGCCAGCCAGGCTCCAGGGCCTGGGGCAGAGCATCCCTCTATGTACGGACTGCAGAGGTGCTTTGGGAAGGATGTTACGGACCTGAAATAAACTCATTGCTGTGACAAAAAAGCAGCTTCAGGGCCAGCGAGAAACCCCACCAGCTCCAATCGGGTTCATCATGGCCCCAGGGGTCATCAGTGATAGGAGAGTCGAACGGAAAGACCTAACCCCCATTCATTTTTCTTTGCTACTTTTTAATCTTCCCAATTAAACCTTTCTCTGGGCGGTGCTTTTAAAAGCTTCATAAGGGGAGGGCTATCTAGTACGGGGAAAAAATGGATTTAGTTTAGGATGACTGGGGTTTTTCTTTGCAACAGCAGAGAATTCGGCTAAAATTTGCTAGCAGCAGCCCAGCTGCCCCATGGGGCCGGTTCGGAAAGCCCTGGGGCTGCCCGCTCCCCCTCCGGCTCAAACTTGCCTTGGGCAACAACCCTCCTTCCTAATTCCCCTATGAGTATTTCATAGCAACTCACATTAAAAAGCAAAAACACGTAACACCAGCAGGACCTTGCCACCTCATCTGAAAAACCACTGGGAAATCTCAATGGGATATATTATTTCTAAAGAGCGTAAGTTTGTATGACACTTATTCATAGAGATCCTGTGACCAGGAGAAACAAAGCCCAACGACAGCTCCGTCCCACTGATGCTCCGCCCGGGAGAGGGAAGCGCCGGCACCATCTACTCACCATCCCGACGGGCCGGCAGGAGCCCAGATGGTCACTGCGGCCGTTCCAGCGATAGAAATTGGGGTACTCGCCGTGCTCCAGGATGTACTGCTGCCCTCGGAAGTTGGGGTGATCGAAGCAGACCCAAGCCCCACTCTGGACGCAGATAGAGTTGACTCGGTTGAGGAAACCTCGGTCCTGGAAGCTGCTGCAGCTGCCGCAGACCTCCAGCTTTCTGCCCGTGAAGCATTTGCCTTCATAAAAAGTGATCTGGGGGGAGGGAGAACGGGCCCACGGTGAGGAGTCGGGGCATGGCCGGACCCTCATTTCAAGCAGATGGGAATCTCCTGCAGATGTTTCATTGTAGGATGGTTTGGTTTGGTTTTTTTAGCTGCTTTCCAGCTAGAGGAGCACGGCATCACTGGCATTTTTTCCTAAGAACCGTATTTGTTTTTCTGGGAAGGCAGCGCATCCCGCATTTACGACACTTCTCGCCGCCTCGTGCTCGCTCACACATATTTCCAGCAGGACTGTTTAAACAGGAAACTCTGCTCCCGAAACGCGGCTCCTTCTGCCGCACCCTCCCTGTCCCTGCTGCCGAGTTTACTCCCATCGCATCCTCCGGGATATTATCCTAACCTGTTCCTTCAAGCGGGAGGATGCTTGGGCTCTCCAGCCCCAGGCTGAAAGGGAAGCGGTTGGGTCGTTACTTACTTTTCCTGAGTATTGAGACATTTTCTGCTGGCTGCTATCCAAGACCAAAAGCGGGAGCCAAACCAAAACCGCGACGGACAGCAACGTTGGACACCCCGCTTTATAGCAGCCGGCGGCAGGGGGAGATGGGGCTGGTGTCGCAAGGGCTTTTTAACAAAGCAGCGGGAACGGGGGGCTTTACGCTTTCCTGCTTCGTAGGCAGAACCGCCGGTAACGGGCCCTGCTGAGTCCGGGGTTTTGATTTCAGGCAGACGATCTGACAAAAGATTTGCTTGGCAGGGCTTTGGTCGATTAGCCGTGCACATTGACTGCTCCTTTTTGAAGGACTTCTTTTTTTTCCCCTTTATTTTTTTCCTTTCCCCCTGCCTTTTTCCCCCTCCCTCCTCTTTTTTTTCCCCCGTTTTTCCCTTTTTTCCTCTTTTCTTTTCTTCTCCCTTTTTTCTCTTTTTTCCTCCTTTTTAATCCTCTTTTTGGAGAGCAGACAAGAAGCAAATAAGGGACCAGCAGCATCTCTAAACATGGCACACAGTTTCTCTGCACTGGGTTCACTTCTTCTTACTGCTTTTTCCCAGCTTTTCGCCTGCAGCAGTGTGGCAGCCAAAAGCGACCATCCTTGGGATACTCCTCACCAGTAACACGTTGCACTCTGTCCCTCAAAGCAATGGTTTCTCGTTCAATCTTCAAACCTCTGTAAATGGCATCTCTGAAAGCCAAGGACCTAATCACCTCCAAAGCGCAAAGGTTGGGCCTGCAAACCCATCGATGTTATTCGCGAGCGTCATTTTTATGAATGTTTTGATCTTTCAGCATTGAAGCACCGAGACATCGATATAAGTCAGGATCAGAGGAGTTTTTAAGCCATACCTTTGACCATAAAGTAGTATTTCCCATGTAGCTGCAATTACGGCTTCAGCATCTGGCATCGCAAACGCCAGCACAAGGAAAAGCTGCTTCATATTTCCCTCTTTTGTGTTATAAGAGCATCCAGAGACTTTAACTGTCTTATTCTCAGGACAAATAGCAAGGAATAGCCCCAGGCCATAAACCCCATCAATTTATATTAACAAGCCAGGCTAGGAAGAGGCAAAGGCAAATGCAGGTGGTGGCCCACGGGCCAGTGCGCAGAGGTGTACCAGGGTACTACGTTAAATGGAGATTTGTCTTTTATCCTATTTAATAGCTCTGGAAGAAACCTTACACCCAGCTCCTACTCATCAAATCCTCCCCTTCGTCACCCGCAGACCGTCAGGCACACGCTTTGGATCTGAACTCTGAAAACTCATTTCTTGGCAGGTCGCTCCTGTCCGCACGTGTGCCAACAGCCTCGCTCGGCAACCCCGCTCCTCTGCTGCCTTTGTTCACCGCTTCGTTTCAAGATTAAAGACCCTTTGGGAAGAAAGGATGTCATTATTAAGGCTTAAACATATGCCACCCTTCCAATTAAGATGTAAAAGTTAATAAGCGCGTGTGCGCACACACGTAGGCTGAGCTGGAAGACGTTGCTTTGACTGGGATGTGCTGGAGGAGGAAGGAGGGAGGTGGCACACTGTGTTTGGAGAAGAAACGCATCCTTTGGCTGATGCAAGGTAAACCTGCCCCGGCATCGCAGAAACACTGTTTACATTTCCATGGTCTGATGGGAAGTGGGAAATAATGAAGAAAAGCCATCTGATTAAAAAAAAACTATCCAAACCCCCATTGAAACACTGGTGGTATTTTCCAGGGGATAAATTAGTTTCCAGATGGTGTCAGAAAAGTAACAGTGCATGGGAAGTCCCACTTGGAAGAGCAGCAGCCAGAGTGGGGGGCATTAGCAGCACCCCCAAAAGCAGCCCTTCCCCACTTGGTGCCCTGGGAAGGAAGGAGGAGACGTGTCCCTCTTCTGAGTCATGGCTGGGAGCACCAGGGTGAGGAGATAGCACCATCACTGGCGTTGGGACCCAACACTCCCAACCACTGGGGCTGTAATGGTACACACACTTTTTGCATTGGCCATGAGCTGTTTGGTGCCTGGAGAGGAAGACGCACAACATCCATGACAAACTGGCCTTAAAGTACCCAGTAAAGCAAATATTACTGCAGGAGAAGGTTTTTACGGAACCACAAAAGCCTGGTTTCCTCCGGCTTTGTCTCATGATGGGATTTTCCTGTTTCTCCTGAGGTGTGAGCTTTAATTAAATCTGCAGGAACTTGAAGCATCTGAGACTTGTGCCTGGCTGTTAGATATGTTAGAAGTTGTCCAGCAGGTTCGAAGGCTACTTTAGAAGAGATGCAAAGAGGGTGTGACAACTCTATTCTCATTTCTTTGAGAAACCACGATAAAGATATGAAACAACAAAGGGCTCATCTTTAGGAAAAAGGAAGATGATGGGGAAAAAAAGAACACTGAAGAACTGCAAACCCTAACTCCTGGGAAAAAAAAACTCATTCCTTGCAAAGGACAGAATGGCTGCCCATGGAGGAGGTAAAAGAGTAGCCTGAGGAGCCTTTGGCCACTATCAGCCTTTCAGGCACATGATGCTGGGGCAGACCTCATCTCCCGCTCGTGCCCAGGTGCAGGATTGCATCCAACCGTGCTGCTCCAAACTAACAGGATAGTGGGCAGCTCTCCTCCGCTGCGGCTATTTAAAGGATGAAGCATTGGAGACATGAACTTATAAGTTTGAGCAGTTGGCTTTAACAGACAAAGCCCAGAAGTCTGAGATATTTTTGAGCATCTTGGTTTAAAGGGAGTGAGAAATCGAGCTTGACCTCTGCAGGGAGGGCTCCGGGCTGTGCTATCCCTGCCTGCCTTGGGTGCTGCAGAGCGAGGTGGTCAGAGACGATATGCTCTGAGTCCAGGTGAGAACCAGGGGTGGGAAAACCAAACACCCCAACCATGCAAGATGGCCAAGGTTGATTTCAGGTCCATTGTAACCCGGCGGTTATGTCCCTGACAAAATCGGGGCAGAAAGGACTCTGCTGCGGGACACCATTAGTGCCAAAACCAGTCACAGAGATAGACCCAGCCATGCTAGAAACCAGAACTCAGCCATCTAGGACGAAAACACCCTGTCTGGGTAAATGTGGTATCTCCAGCTGCCTTCCCGCTCTCCTCCCTGCATCCCACCTACACGCAGGATCCGGCCACAGCTCTTGTCCTCTTACAAAGCAATTTCCATTATGTGCCAAGGGGTTGTGAGCAAGGTCCTGTTGACATAAATAAGCCCAGGCTGGGTAGCCTTCAAAATGCAGCTGTGAGATGCCACCACCTCTTTCCACGGGGTGTTATATAGGATTTACAGGGGTGATTTTTCCATGCAGCTCAGCAGACGCTGGCCATCACACCTCTCCGGCACAGTAATTCACCTCACAATAATCTGCAGTGTTCGGTGGTGCTGGCAGAAGGATGCTGCCAAACTACCCAAGTTACAATAGGAAGACACCAAACTCGCTCCTCCTCTGGCGCAGAGATTTCCTCAAGAGAGCAGGGCATGACTCCTGGAGGGGGATCTTTGGGAGTGACCTCGCTAATGTTAACAGGAATATTTCATAGCAGAGGCTGAGCGGGATTCACATCCCGCTCAGAGGTACCTGCTACGGCCAGTACAACCCCGTGCAAATGATAAAGTCAGCAACAGCCAAGGAATTGCACCACGTCCTCTGAAAGGGCCACGCTCCGGCTTCTGGAGGAGCTCTTTAGTATTTGCAAAGCAGCATGAGACCCGGCACAGGAAACATCCATATGTTTGAAAAGATGGCTTTGAAAAGGCCACCTTGCTTAAAAAAGCTCACAGTTTTCTTCACATCTCACATACGAGATGCTTCTAGCTGGTTAGCTATGGAATAGCCACGGGTCTAGTTCCTTCCCATGGAAAATTTTTTGGCTCACCGCTGAAAAGGATGAGCGCATCTTGTGGGCCGCTTCAGAGCAGCAAGAGATTCCAGAGTGAGAAACCACCCTTATGACTCAAGGGAAAATTTCTATATTAAATTCACGTTTCCCAGTTAAGACCTAGCCCACCTCACGCCCATTACCACAGCACTAATTTCCGCTGGCGATTAACCCATTCCCAGTGCCTGGGTACGCCACGCGCTGCCTCCCAGAGCTGCTGGGGAGGCTGGTTACACTAACTGCAGGACATCTCTGCAAACCGTTCAAGCAGAGAAAGGACCTTCCAACCCGCATCCTCACTGGCAGAATACATCACCTGTTGCTGGAAATGGGAATCAGCTGCCAGGCGATGGTCTTAGGCTCAAACTCATTGTCTTCATCTCAGATGCACCAAGACAAAGAGTCTATGCAACATCTCTACCAAGGGTGGCCATCCCACACCCTGAGCCACCACCCGTCCCCTGCCACGCGGCACCTTGCTTCACCCCATGTGCAGTACAGACTCCGAAAAACCTCCTCACACTGAAGCAAACCCTGCCATGGAGTGATGGTTCAGACCTGGCCAAGTTCCTGCTAGGAAAAATAACTCATCACCTTGAGGTTGGGACCTGCTGGTCAGGTTTAGCCAAACATTTATTCACACTATTGCAGAGATGGATATTAAAAAAAAATCTGCAAAAGCTTGTTTTCAGTACTGTTTTGTAGGGATCAGGAATAGTGTGGTGAGCAGGACTCGGGAAGTGATCATCCCCTGTACTCGGCACTGGTGAGACCCCACCTCGAGTACTGTGTTCAGTTCTGGGCCCCTCACTACAAAAAAGACATTGAGGCGCTGGAGTGTGTCCAGAGAAGGGCAACGAAGCTGGTGAGGGGTCTGGGGGACAAGTCTTCTGAGGAACAACTGAGGGAACTGGGGCTGTTTAGCCTGGAGAAGAGGAGGCTGAGGGGAGACCTTATCACTCTCTACAAGTACCTGAAAGGAGGTTGTAGAGAGATGGGGACTGACCTCTTCTCCCTAGTGACAAGTGATAGCATGAGAGGAAATGGGTCCAAGTTAAGCCAGGCAAGGTTTAGGTTGGATATTAGGAAAATTTCTTCACTGAAAGGGTTATCCAGCATTGGAATAGGCTGCCCAGGGAGGTGGTGGATTCGCCATCCCTGGAGGTGTTTAAAAAAAGGGTGGACGTGGTCCTTGGGGATATGGTTTAGAAGTGTTTTTATCAGGTTAGGTTAATGGTTGGACTTGATGGTCTTAAAGGTCCCTTCCAACCTCAACAATTCTATCATTCTATGATTAGTGCAGCTCCTCACACAGCAAGCATCTGACCGAGATGGAGCTTGGATTTCTCATTTTGGAAAACATCAGAAAACCCGGGGTTTTGGGTGAAATCCTTTCAGTTTTCATCTTATTTCAAAATGGGAAGGTTCCAGTAGGGAAACCTAAGGATGCCCAAGTAAGAGCTGGATGCTGAGGACAGCCCTCACTCAGACCCAGTTTAGCCCCATTTCTGTCATGCCTGTAACAAGTCAAACACATCTGCAGGAGGGTTCTCACTCCCCCCCCCAGCTGTTAAAGGGGAGTAATTCCAACCTTATTAGATGAGGTTGTGAAGATTAGTCAGTATTAGCAAAATGCTCTGAAGATGAGCAGTACTGATTACATAAGGACTAATTAGAACCTGTTGTTTTCTCCTTCTCAAGAGGCTACAGCACAGCAGCGCTAATTAGCAGGATAAGCCCAGCAAGCCCGGGTGCGTCGTCACCGCCTGTACCGCAGCCCGTGACATCTGCACGGAGCAGCAGCACAAATTTTTTAGCAACAAAGGTGTAAGGCTACACGTTTCTTTTAGAGTAGTTGAAAATACAAAATACGCACCATGAGACATGCTGCCCTTCTCATTTCGTGCTGCTGCCCCTCTTCCACTTCAAGGAAACTGCTGTGAGCTGGGATAGACCCAGCTGGGCGTTTCACGCTCACCCGTGCCAGAAACAAGGGGAAATGCAAATGTTGGCCTCCATTGCTTCCAGGATGCAAGTTTGGATGTAGAAACTTCTCGGTTGAAAGAAGGTAGAAAACGGGCAGCCCCGAGTCTTCACCGTTACCTCCAACGCTGCGAGAACCTCCTCAGCAAAGTCCAATTTCAGCCCACGCTTCTCTGCCCTTGGTTGATGAACAACATACGGCTGCCCAGTCCAGCCACTACAGTACAACTACTGCAGACACAAGGGAGCAGTAAAACCGCTTTTTTAGTTTTTTTTCCTTCTCCAGCATGCATTCACCAACCCTTTACAGAAGCTGGGGAAGAAAGACTCCCCAGGCCCAAAGGCCTGGCAGAAGACTCCCCAGGCCCAAAGCAGACTGCCTCCAAGCCTTCCCCGTTGCAGAGTTAATCAGGCAGGGACAAACTTTGCTATGCATAGAAAGGAGCACAACAGGAAAAAGAAGGATCACGTATCCACTTTCTGCCTGCAGTCCATCCTCCGCTCGCTGAGCCGCACCTGCCCTCCTGGTCCTCCGCACTCCCATGCGCGGCAGACTGGGCCATGGGCAGCGCAGTTACTTGAGCTCAGGATCACAGAATCTCCTGGATTGGAAAAGACCTGTAAGATCACCTAGTCCAATCGTTAACCTAAGACTGATAAGCCCACCACTGAACCATGTCCCTGAGCACTATATCTACACGATTATTAAATACCTCCAGGGATGGGGACTCCACCACTGCCCTGGGTAACGCATTCCAATGCCTGATGACCCTTCCAGTAAAGAAATTTTTCCTAATATCCAATCTAAACGTCCCCTGGCGCAACTTCAAGCCATTTCCTCTTGTTCTATCACCTGTTACTTGACAGAACAGGTCGACCCCCACCTCTCTGCAACCTCCTTTCAGGTTATAGAGAGCGATAAGGTCTCCCTTCAGCCTCCTCTTCTCCAGGCTAAACCACTGCACTTCCCTCAGCCGCTCCTCAGAAGACTTGTCCCCCAGACCCCTCACCAGCTCTGTTGCCCTTCTCTGGACACGCTCCAGCACCTCAATGTCCTTCTTGTGGTGAGGGGCCCAGAACTGAACATTTGATACCGAGATACCGAGAGGTTTCTCAGTATTCGCATGGCAAAGCGCAGAGTTGGACAGGAGCACAAGCAATGCAGGAATAATTTCCAACAATACATTTTAAATCCACACCAGCCAATGGGAATTTAACTTGACTTATGGTAGTTAAATATTGCTCATTTCCTCAACGGGATCTTTGCACTTTCCCCTTTGCCAACGATCATCCCTTACGAATAAGGCTGGGCCCCATTAAGTGTGTATCAACCTTTTTCTAGCCTGGGCCAGAGAACTTAGCTCCTTCGTGACTTACCTTTTAATCTGCGCACCATTTATCGCAATCCTCCAGAAGCCTCCGAAGGATCAGGGCAGCTGCCAGACAAAGCCGTATACATCCATCAGTTCCAGGCAAGCAGCAGTTTGCTCGGTACTGATTTCTTGCTTCTGTACGTAACATAGGGCTTCCGAGATTGCCCATCACCCCATTTGAGGGCTCTCATGGTGAAGAGCCCAACCCGTGCCAGCTCTTCGGTCAGGATACGGAAGCAGGAGGCTGCCCCAGCCTCCACTGGACTCCCGCTGCTGGAAGGTGTCATCCCCAGAAGCCAACTGAAATCTCTGTACGTCAAAGGACAAGTGGTTCACTGACACACTTGACTACACAGTTCATTAAAACTGCAAGACTATCGCGCATGGCTGCTCTCTAGAGCTTATTAGCAGAGAAAGGCTTGGACGAGTGGAGTAATTTGCATTTCTTACAGGATGAGCCAGTGATAGGAGAAAGGAAACAACGTATGTCAATGAACTCAATTCTTCAGCTCTTAGGGAAAGTGCAAGAGCAGTACACGCTTCACAGTGCCGAGTACACGAAGCCTTAGAAGTAGTCTTTGCAAATCATCCAGAGAACCTGCACTCGCCTTTAAGCCCTCCTGGAAGGCCTCACCCCTGATGATCCCAGGACTATCCAGTTGCACATTTCCTCACGCATCCCCTGCAAAGCCGTAGCAGCCGGCACACGGCAAGCACCAATGCAGCGGCTGTTTCAGGCTTTAGCTTGATCACCAGTACACGAGGCCACTATTTTACAAAAAATAAATAAGTAAATGAGTAAACATGGTCTTAGACGTTTCTGTTACCTTTTGTTGTAGACCACGTGACATTGTGTCCAGGATGCGATGCCAAAGACCCCGGCCATGCATCATCTACCACCTCATGATTAGGCAATGAAGGATACTACCAAACAGAGGCATATTGCCCCAAGTCCCACAGAAGATAATTTTCTGAGTCTTCAGCAACTTCATTATCAGCCAAACCACCCTCGTTCCAGTGTTGCAGGTTCTCGTGAAGGAAACCTACCGCTCAGCCCCAGATCAGTCTGGGTCTGAAATGAAAGCGTGTACCGGTTTCCCAGAACGAGCACTGCGACTGTGCTGAACTTCAGCAATCTATTGCGTGTGACAATCGTCAGCCACAGAAGCCATGTTTGGCACAGGGTATGAAAATTCAAGTAACAGAAATGAGCTTTCAGAAACTTTGGGAAATATCCTAAATGGAAGAAAAAAAAGGCAACTTTTTTTGCCAAGAAGCCAGTTAATTTCATGGTGACCAAAGAAAATAGTAAGTTTTTCTATATACATTGTTAATTGAGGGGTTTAGACAATCTTCTATATAATGAGGGAACCACGGCACAAGAAATGAAGCGATGCTTGGATTTGTCTTTTATCACAGACCGAAATGCAAAACTAATTCTGGTTGCAAAAACATTGCAACTTCCCCTTCCATTTTACTTCTGCCAGAAATTTATTTTTCAAATGGACATGAAAATGCATGAGAAACATTTCATTTAATTAACTGTTCCTCAAATCAGCCTCGTTTGTTTTTGTTGTTGTTTTGGGTTTTGTTTATAAATACAAAGTAGGTCAACTGCACATTTTTTTAAATATATAGCTGAAGTAGTTTTGTTTCCAGATTTAAGAGATTAAGGCTTGTTAAGTCTCTAGCCCCAAAACCAAGCAAAACTTGTAAGTGGTTATAGAAGAAGCCGCCCAGAGCTGCGCCGGGCCCCTGGCGCTGCGCACGTCAAGGTGCCAGGAGACCACTCACCTCTACCAGTGCTGTCCACATGCAAAAATACCGAACTGCATGATAAACAATCCACATCGATTTGTTCGGGACGTGCAATTTATTTTAAATGACATTTTTGTTTTCTTCGCAAGCCTACGCTTGTGACCCGGATAAATCCACTCCATCCTGACAGCGTTCCTAGTTACAACTCCACGTGAACAGTCTGTAGCGCAGGTGTACGCCGGCCCCTTGCTGGGGACAGCTCTGCAGACCCTTGACTCCGTCACTCTCAGCAGTTGCAGAGGAAAAAAAGAAAACCAGTGCAGGTTGTCTGCCTGAAAACCCAAGCCTTCCCTTCCACATCAAACGTGTCACTTGTGCCTTCTTTCCACGAGCCGGCACAAAGCACAGCTGAGCTACTCGGCCAGCCGGCAGTTCTACTAGCGAGAACAGTTTGGTTCGCTCACAAACAGTTTCCCAAGCGACAGTCAAAGAATCCATTGGCTCCAAGGACCTCACGCCTCCTCTTAAGGTCAGCAGGTGAACATTTTTCACAAGGAAAAAAAAAAAAGTTGATATGGAGTAATCAACAAAAAATTATAAAGAGAACATTTAAGGTTTGCAGCTATTTTATTTACAAGTATACATTTAACACAAAGAAACACTGATATCCAAGCCTAGTTAATAGTAGTGTAACAATATGCATCATTTTGATGATTATTCTAACCAACAAACTACACTGAAAAATTAATGCCAGTAAAATTCTTGGTCATAATATTAAGAAATACAATATATAAATTGAAAATATGATTGCTTAAAATTTGAAAATGGAAGTGAAGCCATTTGCACAGGAGTCAGAGTTTAACATAATCTGAAGGGAAAGGCTCCAAACCAACTGTTTATCTTTCAGGTTAACAGAAGAAAAAAAAATTTAAAAAAAAAAAAAAAAGAAGCATAGTTTATCCTTAAAGATAATGGGCAGTTTTGCTTCTTCAGGTAGAATGTATTCCCAGTGTTTTCAGGTTTTGCAGTGGAATTACATTACTGAGCATGAAGACTTCCCTTGTGAAGCTGCCCCATCCATTTTTTCTGCCTCCAAAATTATCCTCTTAAAAACATCAACGGCAGTCTGCAAAGAGAGAGCACAAGATTAGTAGGCAAGAAGAAACTGCCCACTTACTGAAAAAAAAAAAAAAGTTAGCAGTTTTACTGGCTACACCAACAGAAAAATGCATGTCCAACACTGATTCCAAAATCAAAGAGGCAAAATATGGTAGTTTCAGTTTTGAACGCAACCTTTTGGAAGAAAAGTGTAACCCCCTTCTCCACAGCAATCCACAACTATTTTCTCTGTCACTGCAGGGAGGGGAAGTTTAAACTGAGCCATACTCACAACAAAGCTAATAACTGTAATTCGGCTTTATTGTGTCTAGTAAGCTTGTGCTGAGTGACTGACGGCGTTGAAGATTTTGATGCTGTGCTGCTCCAGAGAATAAACCAATTCATTTCCTCTAAGCAATCTTTAAGATTCTAAGTAATTCCAGAAGGCAGCAGATTTTTCAGCTCTAAACACCGACTCTGCCACAGCCCAGTACGAGGGTTACTTTAATAATCTTGATTTTCTCATCTTACCTGTAGGTAAGAGGAGTATTAGACATGCTGCAAGAAAGAACACGAGGAGAAAACACGAGCCAAACTAGCCACTGTCCAATATTAAGCAATATCCTTTGATAAAGCTCTTCTGAGAGAAAGTGGGGTTATATTTCAAACAGCTTGAACTATAGGATAGGTGTTGCTAACACCGGCTCACACAAACATCCTAGCTTACTGTATGGAACATACAGGATTATGCAGTTCTTCTGCAAAATCAGGAGCCACACAAGCGCTACGGATCCCTTCGCTCCTTCAGAGGGAATGCAGTAAGTACTCAGAGTCGCTTGTTCTGCTATCAACTCCGCTTGGTCTACACTGAGTCTCCCCCCTCCACGCTGAACACAGAGCAGTCTGGTGAAAAAGGCTCTCCCCTAGCAAAGCTCCAAGCACTGAAGTGGAGCGCATGGGCTCCGAGGGACAATGCTTCCCCAGACGCACACATCCTAGCGAGCACAAGTTAAAAATCATGGGATGGAGAGACACAGTTTCCCATGAAAATAAGTTTAAGTGAAGCAGAGACACTAAGAAAGGGTGTCAAACCGCTCGAGTGATTCAGCAGATTTTACAGAAGAGTTCGATTATGTGTAGTTAGGGTTTTGGTGGGGTTTTGTTTGTTTTCAAGGATACTGAAAGACGGGGAGAGTAAGGTGTCTGGGACAACATCATGAATGCTACTTGTAGTAAATACCTTACGCTTATTTTCAGGACTCAGTTTTAAGGGTCTCAAAACCGTACACTAGCCTCCATCAGAATATGCAGAAACTACAGCTACAACATGCAGCATCTGAAGTAACAGCCTAGAAGTAACTTCAGAATAAAACAATCTATACTACAGTCAAGGACAACTCTAAAGTACTTTTCTTCTCACGGTATTTTCAAGTTGAAGATTCACCATATGATCAGTACGTCAGCATGTGAATATTCAGCTTGGAAATGGTCTCCTGATCATCTCAGACATGCCTTTTTAAGTTTATCTAACCTCTAGCCGCCCGTTTCATGAATTCCAAGCTGAAGGAGGAAAGCACATTCATTATATAAACGCAGGCACATTATGAAAGACGATAAAGAGGGGGTTTTGTTGGTTTTAATCAGTAGACTGAAGAGTACCCTGTGATTTATGACTGTGTTCTGACCCGACAGATGTTTTTTCTGCCTCCACAAGGTATAATTCTTAATTGGATCACTTCCAAATTAATCCCATTGACTAAAGTAGCCCTAACAATCTTAAAGCAATCTTAATAAGATTAGACTGAATGTTAAAGTTTCCCATATTTATACCATTTGTGCACAGTACTATCTCTGGAACTATTTAAAATACTTCATCGGCTGGAAATAGAGTATTCCTCCATACAACGAAGTTTCCCTGCAATCCCAACTGACTCTGACAGAAGTGGCTCATTAGTCCAGTACTATACATTTCCTGGGCAAATTAGATTCTAGAACCATTAGATTCATGGTCAGGACTGCGACTGCTTTGCTATCAAACTGATGCCACTAATGAAGAGTTTCCCTTAATCAAAACTTGGTGATATACTGATTTACAAATACACTGCTCCAATGTTTCCCTACTTAGAGCTGATATTTTCAATGGTTTCATTTTAATGCGGAAGTTCTTTATACCTCTGCTTCAAAGCATCTATTAAAAAAAAAACGCAAACCTCCAGAACTTACTCTGTCAACCAAGAAGCTGTGCATTTGTCAAAAGCGTGCTGTTTGAAATACTAAGATGTAGGAGTTCACAGGGCTTGTTAATTCATTTCACAGAAAACATGTATTCACCGAGAAGGTTTAAGCACTGTCCTACAGTTAACACTTAGGAATTTGTAATTCAGGCCAAACATGCTAAAGAATTTTAGAATGAGCTTTTAAACAATGCAGAAAGTTGTGTTCTGTGACCAGGAATAAAGAACGCAGCCAGACTTTATATGCATTTGTCTCCATATGGCCCAATTACAGAATGTGGGTCACACCGAGCCTACAGAAAGCCATCTGGCTTTCTTCTACCTTTCCCCTCTGAGGAAACAAAATACACGTCAGCCTGGGCAAGGCACGCTGCCTAAAGAGCTCAGCACCGTGCAGGAGACACCAGAGGCTCAACCGCTTCTGCAGATGTGCCCCTTGGTGCGAGCGGGACAGACAGCTCGGGAGATGCAACTCTCTCTGCCCGAGCGGGGAGTCAGGAACACGCTGGCAGGAGCCAGCGCGGGAAGGTGCAAACACCCAAATCCAGCCCACAGCCGCTGGAGTCATCCTTTGGTAGACTGTATTTTTCAACTATGCAGCTGTTTTACTATTTCAAAGAGGAAGCTTTGAAACTTTGAAAGAGGAAACTCAACTGAAACTCAGCTGCTCATACTGATGGTTTATCTTGGCACAGGACTGGGCAAAGGAACCTGAACAACAGTCAGGTAAAGGAAGAGGTGTTTCCCCCATCCTTTGCCAGCCCAAACACACTCTCCCAGGTAAACACGTCAGACCCCTGGAGAGGGGCTGCGATCCCAAACCACTCTGAAGCATTTACTGAGCACTGCACCCTCTGAGCTTGAAGATGAAGTTGCTCGTGAAAAAGAAACAATGCCCGAGCAATTGCTTTTTAACAGAGCTCCGTTTTGGCGAGCAGGAAACTTTTTGCTACTACCTCGCCCCTTCTAAAACAAGATTATCTAATGAATTTTGCATAACTGGATGAACACAATTTGGCTGCTCATTACTCCCTGAACTCTTCAAGTAAAAGTTGGCTCCCAGCTTCAACTGGGTTTAAGACCAATTTGGTTTCTGGTTGTATTTCAAACAGTTACCAATTTATTGTACCAGGATTAAGGTGAAGCACTACACTACGGCTTAGGTGAAACAAAGTAGGGATTTCCACAAGAAAAGCTCAAAGCTCCTGAAGTTGGCCAAAGCAGTTCAACATATCTGGTAATAATTAAGCAGCTCGAGAAGATATGACAATAATAGCCCAGCAGCAATCTAAGAGAGGTCTTTTCTCTTAAGTCTCAGAATTGCTTTCTCAAAGCCCAGGGATTTCCCTAGATGACTGATGTGTTGCTGATACGCAGGCTCCTCCAGAAGTCCTACCAGGCCACCCTTGTCTGGAGGAGCTGATCCATAGACTCAAACATATTTGACCTTGAGAACTCTTGCCAGCCGCTACCATTTATCAACACCGCATCTTTCACCTTTGTCTCTCTCGCTTTCCATCTGTTCAAAGTCATGCCATTTCTGGAATGTGGTATCTTTTGATAACTCCTGGCAAAGTAGGTCTAGTTTGTTGAAGCTGACCTGTAGAACTATTTTAGTTGCCCAGTATAGTAGGGCTATGCTCCTAGGACTCTCACAGATGCTCCAAAAAGGATTTTAATTTTGCCCAAAGCAGGAAGGGAGAAGAGCCCTCCCACCCCCTTGTGCAGGAAGAAGGAGCCTTTGCTCTCAGAACCTGTTCTAGGGAATATCTTCTCTGCTTTCAGCAGTTCCTTGCAAACTGAGCCGTTACAAAGGTCAGACCACATAGCTGACAGAGTTTGGTTTAACCCCTGTAGCAAGGAGACCTGTTCTCCTCGCTGCTGCAAACACCATCATGTACCAAACCAATTTCAGATCAGCATATTAGAGATTGTCATACTTCTGCGCCACATCCACCAAATACAGATGTCTAGGTTTCAGAAAGAAAGGATTAACAGAATTCACCCCAGTCAGGAAGGTTTGAGCTCTCTGCTGAAGTTCTTAAACTCTAAATTCCCAATCCAGTCCAGCTCATCCTTTTAAGCATCAAATTAGCTTTCTGTACAGCAAACAATCTGAAGCAGTTTTGGAAGGAGTTTAGACTTAATCTTGACAGGCAAGTACATTTGCTGTACCAAGCCGCTACAGGTGGTGATTTGTATGAACCTTCAAACAAAAGTGCCGACAGACTTCTTTTTCCAGTAATGTTGACTTATGTAAGGTGAACATTCAGTACCAGGAGAATGACAATACACCCTGTTACTTAGTTCAAAGTAAACTCTTCCCCCACCCCCGGCTCCAAATCAGAGGCAGTTTCAGAGTAAGAGACGATATCCTGTCTTGAGAGGTCTACATATCAGCTGTTTTGATTCTGTAAAATTAGGATTTGGAGGGAAAAAACACCCACATGAGTTCAGAAGTGCTCCTTGTCTTAACTCATTGGAAGGGATGGATGCTACAATGCCCGGTGTCTCCTGTTCCCCCTAGCGCCTCACAGCTCTAGACTCCACACTTTGCTCTCAAAGCTCAATCTTGAGGTAAGCATTCCTCTGCAACCATTTGCGAGAAGACTAAGTCCAGTTTTGGGCTCCTTCACGCTTTCTTCTGCGCATCCCAGGCCTCCAAAGGAAGCATGGCAGAGAGCCTGAAAGGCGGTCTGTGGGCACCCATCTGCGAAGTGACATTATGATCTCCCAAACGTCACAAATTTACCAAGTGTATTATGTAAAAGGCATGAAGGAGTAATTGTGTTCAAGAACCTATTTCTAACAACCTGCATTTAAATCCAGAGGGAGAGAATTTACAGCGACCTGCGACTGCTATTCTGAAGGATCCTGCTGAAAGGAAGACCTGGTAAGAACACCTTTGACAGCAAGAATGAACACGACTTCTGATTTTTTTTTGTGGGATTTGTACAGGACTGTACATAATTTTGAGTATTTGACAAACAATTGCCGTTCCAATTTCCCTGGAGGCTATGAAGTTTGCTATGTTATATATATACACACACACACACACAGAGGCAGCATAACTTAATACCGACAGTCTGAGACTAAGGAACAGACACAAATACGTGGCAGTCAATGGGACTTTGTTCGTGCAGCAATTTAATATGCAAGACATGCCAACTATCATATAAAGCTTGTTGCTTCTTTGCATAAATATACCCCAATTTTTTTTTCCTTGAACCGAGAACAATAGAAACTTCAGAAAAGTTATCACTAAGATATTCTGCTAGATATGAATTGCTACGCTGTTATGCATTGCGAACATACGCCAAAAGAAAAAGAGTACAGGCAATAGCTCTGACTAATCCACAAGTATTAAGTCGTTTAAAATAAAGGGGGGGTGGAGGGGAATATAGGGTGCTTTTAACTGGTTTATTCTTTACACTGTCAATTTAGTTTCCTTGGGTATGCATTTGAAGATTTCCAGCAGTATGGAGAAGATATTGAGAAGTTTCATGCTTTCATCATGCCCAATTTTGACAGGGTTAATGAAAATCTTAGCCAGAAAGAGAAGTACTAATAAACTAACTCTAAGCGTTCCACACCTGGAGCAGAAAAAAAAAAAATTCCAAGTTTTTCTTCCAGGGAAAATTCAACTTTACTTAAGTAACTTGTAGAATTGTTGACAACAGACATCGGACAAAAGCTATTTGTTTTGCTTTTGGGGATGGGGGAGAGGGAAAGAAAGGCTGCTTAAACAGGTCCCGTCCTAGCTATAGGATTGCCCTTTTGATTGTGCTAATGTTACCAAGGATGCCAAGGGTCTGATATCCTAGGTTAAACATGAGACAATGTAAGCATTTATTCTGCATAAGGACTAATTTGTTTAAAATAAGCCTGACAATGTCCTTTTGACCTTATCATATGTCTGTATTTTCAAAAAGCAAAAGCTTTGATGCTGTTGAGACCTATAGGGGGAAAAAAATAGAAAGTGGGTAGGGAGCGGGGGAGAGAGAGGAGGAGAAAAAAAAAAAAAAAAAAAAGAGACNAAAAGAGACCCTTCCGCTGCAATGCGGATTACTTCCAGCCCAAATCCATTACTTCAAACCCAAACTAGGAAGCTCTTGAAGCTTAGACACATAAGGTGTCAAAGTATTATTAATAAATCATAGAATTGTCTAGGTTGGAAGAGACCCTTGGGATCATCAAGTCCAACCATCTACCCTACTCTACAAAGTTCTCCCCTACACCATATCCGCCAAGACCACATCTAAACGTCTCTTAAACACATCCAGGGATGGTGACTCAACCACCTCCCTGGGCAGTCTATTCCAATGCCCAACCACCCTTTCTGTGAAAAATTCTTTCCTAATGTTCAGTCTAAACCTACCCTGTTGGAGCTTGAACCCATTCCCTCTTGTTCTGTCATTAATTACCTGTGAGAAGAGACCAGCACCAACCTCTCTACAGTGTCCTTTCAAATAATAATACTTTGTTGGCACTTCTTAACAGCCACAGGGACAAATTCAAATACCAGAACATATTTAGGAGGCATTTTAAAAGAAAGTTAGAGCAACCATGAATACGGTGTTATTTAACATTTAAACACTTTCTGTGGTAAGAAACCAATTAAGAGTAAACGTGTGCAGGTTATATTGTGTCAGATTGTGCAACTTCACTACGGCTGCATCACAGCAGTGTCCGACAGCCTCTGCTGTATTCTAACATTTTTCTGTTTGCCCCACCATGGACCCAGAAAACAATTATTCCCCACATTAGAGAAACTGAGCCTTGCCTAGCACCTTAAAATGTGAGGTTCGTCCCTTATATCAACTCACTCCTCTGCAACCGCAATGACCTCTTATTTAAGGTAACTGCAGCAGATCACAGACTCTGTTCCACCCACCACGTGGATTCGAGTTTTAGTTTGTCACTAAGTGTTCTGCTATGTTCAGTGAAGCTTAACCTTCCGTTCTTCACTTCCTCCTTCCATTTACAGTTGGATGGAAAATTTTGTATACATAAACCTGAATGCAGACAGCCATTTTGTTTTCAACTATCTACACAAAATATCTGTAGAGTACAAGTACATATTTTAGCTTTCTTAAGTTAAACTGTGAGTCATTCCATTACATTGCTATTCGAATAAAGTGAATCTCAAATCCATTACCTGATTTTCTTTAGCAGAAGATTCCAAGAAAGCCGCATTCCAGGATTCTGCTAAAGCTTTCCCTTCTTCATAGCTGATCACCCTGACCAAAGGAAAAAAAAAATAAAATTGTTTCTTTACAACTTGCAAAAGAATTGGAATTTGATATGTCAGGAAAGACCTCAAGAGTACTGAAGCACATAAATGCATGTCATAGGAATATTTCGTGAAGTCTTATCCAGAGCATTTGCTTTTGGCTGCAGTCAAATACGCTACTGGGCCAGGTAAAACTGCTATGCGACCCAGAAGAGCAGTTGTCCCAAAATATTGCTTTGTTTTCATAATCTGTAGTATCATCTAGTACTTTACAGTCGTGAAATTACTCTTCTGTTACTTGTTTTCAAAAAAACCCCCCGAAGTGTTACATGACCATCCCTGGAACCTTATAGCAAAAGTCAACATTACAACAGAAGTTCATGGCTCCTACTTCACATTCTGGACACAATTCTTTTGCCAGTACCTTATTTTAACCGACAGTTTGATTTTTAGTTATGGAAAGCCAAGAACAAAACTAGCGCATTGCAGCCACAGGAATGCCGGCTGCTGTCTTGCATTTCACACATACTGGAGTTCACATACCGTTCCATATGCAGGTCTTTTTTATTTCCAACCAGCATAATAGGTATTCTGTGAAAGAAAGTTCAGAACTTCAGAACAGTTACAGTATACTGAACAAAGCACTAGTAACATGCCTGCAATGAAATGAGATGAAAGTGTCACTACTTACTGGACTTTTCCCACCATATCCAATAACTTGCCATGGATAACTTTTATCACTTCAAAACTGCAAAATAAAGGGATGAAGTCACACATGCACTCCAATGTTTATCCTTAATACCCAATACACAAGCAATTAAATGCATATGTAGGTTGCTGTGTTTAAAACTTACTCCATGCACAGCGGCAGAACTACAAAGACGCTGAAAGTCTTACCGATTTGTGTACAACAGACAAAACGGTCCCAGAAGCAGCGAAGACTAGTCTATGCCTACCGTTATAGCCTCCCCAGTTACCATCATTTGGAGAAATAAATTACATTACCCAGCACCGATGCATCTAACAGAATCACTTAAAAGCCCCTCCCACCTCTCATCTGGTTTGTATCTGCAGTAAGAAATTTAACTGCTTGAGTCCAACAAGCCTGGACGAGCATGTCAAATTAAAGCAGTTTCAAAGAAAAATTACTCAGTTAAGCACACTTCATCTTGAAAGAATACATTATTTTTAAGAACACTTAGCTCATAGAGAATTCTTCAGTTTTATTTATGTGAAAGCCAAAAGAAGCCTAAATTCTAATGTTCTATGGAAAGTGAGTAAACTGATCTGCAAGATGGTATCGAAACAGTGGTTATTCAAATACTTCTTGTCTGTTCACTTACCATGTACATGAAGTTTGGATGACAGGAGATGAGAAGCAGTACTGTGAAATACCAGGGAGCCAAAAACCTCACTAACAAAATCCACTGCATTTGACATTTAGTACTTTTGAGAATAAGCTATAAATGGGGTTGAAGGGCAGATGTTGTGCTCCTCTAATCACATTATGGAAAAAATGCTGGTACATGAAGCGCACAATTCAGATTTGTTTCAAGAGAGAGGCATAGGCTCACAGATGAGACACACTACTACAGAACAAAAAAGTGACCGAAACTTTTCCAGCTTCCAAGGTTGTTAGCTACAGGCAGTGCCTTGACTTGCGCTGCATTTCAATTAGAATTGAAACACTTAAAAACAGAGCAGCACTCAAACACGCTTCCAACTCGGACCTCGCAAAGAACTGGTGCCTAAAAACTCTATTCAAGCTATTTGAATTGTTAAAACTTCTCCCTTCTGGAACAATAAACGCTACCATATTTAAGAAGGATTTTCTGTCAAGTCGGTCAATGTGTCTGACTTCAGCAATACTTTCCGAGACTGAGTAGAACACAATACTTCTTCATGTTCAGCTAATAGTTTTAGTATACCCTACCAAGAAACTGAGTTCTTTACAAACAAAAGAACAACTTAGTCTGTCACAACTTACTATTAGTTAACTCAAAGATGATACTACAAATTACATAAAATTGTGGAAGCAATGAAAAGACTTCAGGGTTACAAAAAGGTTATGCTGAAAGTATTAGGGAAATTCTGATCTTGAGAACTTGTCTTGGACTTCCATTCTTACAATTATTTCAAAAATAAGAGTTAAATGGAGCTTGATTATGATGAAGTTGAGAGGCATTGCTACACATAAAACTACCTAGGTAAGCCTGCAAACTGAAAGAAGAATAAAAATACTACAAAACCAAATCTGCTACAGACCACAAAACTGTTTCTCAGTCTGAAGCAACAGGAAGGATCTAGCATAGTAGCCACAGGATAACTGAATCACTAACACAGCACAATCACTGTTTCCTTGCCACTATTAGGCATGTTGTTTCCAGAACAGCCACAAAACAGCACCCCGGAACCTCAGGCGAGGACTCACCAGGGCACAATACCGCAAAGTGTTCTTGTTGGGCTCTTCACTTCCCAGTTCTGTGTACCTATCTGCTTGCCTAGGATAGTTCATGAGCTCAGTTTTTAATAAAAATACTACAAATAAACAACTGCTCTTAAACACCTCCAGCCCTGGAGGTGTTCAAGGCCAGGCTGGATGGGGCTTTCAGCAACCCGGTCTAGCAGGAGGTGTCCCTGCCCATGGCAGGGGGTTGGAACTAGATGGTCTTCAAGGTCCCTTCCAACCTAAACCATCCTATGATTCTATGATCTTTGTTAACAGATCAAGGCGGAAGACAAAAGAGAAGTGCTATTTAAACTCAAAGACAATTCTGACACAGAAATAAGTTGCTAAGAACTGCCAGGAATGAGATTGGCTTGACCAAATCAATTTAATGTTCTAGAAAGCTTTCCAAATAAGTCTAGAAGGAGCTGGGACACACTTTAAGAGAGATTGACCAATCCTAAAAGAGCATCATCACATCAAGTCACAAAACGGCAAAAGATCTGGAGACCACAAGAAGTCCCTTCCAGTTCTGTCAACCAAATAGGGTTACAGCAAACAGCCCAATGTGTGAAATACAACAAAAAAATTACTAGTTGTCAGATAAATGTGTTACACAAAATGATGGAACCAAGCAAGATACTAAATTGGAATTTAATTAAGCTGATTCAAAGCAAAAGCCTTCCAGTAACCTTGCTGCTGAGAGCCTGGGACTATGAAAAATGTAGGGCGTCAGCTTCTATTCGAGTCCCATTTAAACTTCCCCCTGCTAACCTCCAGTGAAGATGATAATTTTAAAAGGGCATTTCTATTAAGTTTTCTGTCAAAGCTCTCACCCCTGCTGGATCAATACTCGGATCAATATAAACACTTTGACAGAAGTCAAGACAGATGGTGGTTGTAATTTAGATGTCTGGGCAAGTCACCTAAGCTAAGTATTGTGGAAGATCTTTCATATTGCCTAAACAGTGTCTTGATACAGAACATAAGGAATTGAACAAGACAGGATCATTGATACTTTGAAATTTAAAGGAAGAACCAAAAACCCTGGAATAAATTGATCACAACTAAAATACCGACGAAGAGACTATCTACCTACAGTCTTAACACGTCTTGTTCTGTTAGTATTTTGAGCATAATTTTGTTTCTGTTTTAACTGATTGAATGCTACCACAGAAAACATTTTCATTTCTTCATCTGTACTGCTAAGCTCAAGACATCACGAGGCAACAACTGGAGTAGCTGAAAAAGAACAAGTCCTTTAGATGCTAACCAGGGAACAGCACAAGCTGCAAAAGCCTCCAAGCAATCTACGTTGATTTTAGTCAGACACTGTTGTCCTCACAGCACCACTTGTCAATGAACATTTTTCTAGTCACTTCAGGGGTGGAGGATTGTCTACTCAAGGCTGAGAATACTAACTCCTATTTCATGCAAGTTACTCAGCACCAACACTGAACCTCTCATGAAAAAAGAAAAAAGAAAAAAGAAAAAAGAAAAAAGAAAAAAGAAAAAAGAAAAAAGAAAAAAGAAAAAAGAAAAAAGAAAAAAGAAAAAAGAAAAAAGAAAAAAGAAAAAAGAAAAAAGAAAAAAGAAAAAAGAAAAAAGAAAAAAGAAAAAAGAAAAAAGAAAAAAGAAAAAAGAAAAAAGAAAAAAGAAAAAAGAAAAAAGAAAAAAGAAAAAAGAAAAAAGAAAAAAGAAAAAAGAAAAAAGAAAAAAGAAAAAAGAAAAAAGAAAAAAGAAAAAAGAAAAAAGAAAAAAGAAAAAAGAAAAAAGAAAAAAGAAAAAAGAAAAAAGAAAAAAGAAAAGAGAGAAGTTAGGTAATCTCTAGACACACATGAAGGCCTAACATATGTTGCATTTCCTCCAGATCACATGTGCTTGCCCTTCACTACTTCAGAACAAAAGGTGAAAACCAAGAACAAAGCACTGGCAAATTTGTTCAACATTAAAGTTCTGTTGCTCGCAAGGTCTTTTTAACCGACCATAACCTTTCTTTGAGAAGCAGAGAAGAGCCAACAGGCAAGTTGCTTTACCTGTATTTTATGATGGTCTACTAAAGAGCACCTGAGACGACCAGTTTTGTTTGATTCAGAGGAAGAGACTGGGAATGCTTCAGCACTCATATAAAGCTCATCAGCTCCCTTGCAAGTAGAAG
This sequence comes from Ibidorhyncha struthersii, assembly GCA_013398815.1. Lineage (NCBI taxonomy): Eukaryota > Metazoa > Chordata > Aves > Charadriiformes > Charadriidae > Ibidorhyncha > Ibidorhyncha struthersii. Next base: position 493,649 of record VZSZ01001061.1, read on the forward strand.
GGAAGCATCAACTTCTCTTCTACTTGCTGAGAGTGAAAGGTTTTTCTTAATTGTTTTACTCAAAGAAAAATTTAAGAAAATAGTATTATTTTGGCTGTCATAACAAAGATGCTGTACAGTATTAGAAAATTAACATCTATTCATGAATGTCCAGTATTTAAACAAAGCAAGACAAACAGAGGAAGGGACAAAATAACAGAAGATGACAAAGCCTTACGAAGGCTGAGATGTGTCTTGCAAATAAATGGCTCCAGCTATGACAGACTGTCTTCATGTCAGAATGGACAGTTAACAGCAATGACAAAATAGATACTCTGGGAAAACTTTCAAGTAAGATTATTTGCTGCAGCACATCAAGAGCAAGTCTACAGGCCAAAAGTCATGTATTGCTATTTATATGAAAATTTCTAATGGTCAACCAGAACAATCCAAGAAAAAAGTCAAAGAAATCTCAGTACTGCAACAAGACACAAGGCTGAGGGACCGATCTAGTAACTAATTGGGTACTTCACATAAACATGCCATGTCCTTTAGGTTCATATTTAAGTCTGCCTTTGTATCTGATGCTAGAAGAATGAACTCTACTTATTCCTGAAATCATTCTATGTACTTTTATACTGACACCTCAAAACAATGTAGTACAGCACTGTCTCAATTCTTACATGGTAACTTGCATATTAGTCTGCAATGTGTCTGTGACATTTGGATCTGAGGGGAAGTTTCTGAAAAAACATTTATTTTCGTTTCTATTATACTTCTAAGGGAAAGAGTGATTGAATGAATTAAACACATAAAACATAGCAGAGGCAGGAGCTGAACCCGGAATATATCTGGTTAATATCTGAACCAGAAGAACACAACAGATTTTATTACCTTTTTATTGACGTGACTGAATAAACAAGAATGTAGCCATTGATGTCTATGGAGTACGTCTGAGGAAATATGGAGTATTCATCCTGTAGAAGGAACATTGCATTTAAAATTACCTACTGCCACAGTTCAGAACTTGACATTAGCAGATCACGATCAGGTGAGATGGTCATATTTGTAAGACATGAGGTGCAGGGCCATTTCGTATAGCTAGTACTTCCAGAATTTTCATCATCGTGTCAGACATTTTTTCATCACAATGCCAGATGTGGAATCTTTACCAAATTAATAGAAGGCCGAGTCAGTCTGTATACTCTAAAATTTAAGCTACAGCTTTTTGATTTATTCTCTCTAAAGACTATGGATCAGCTAAAGCTACTCCCAATCCTTTTATCCTACTTAATTATCAGTTTGTATTAGTACAAAACATCCACTCTGTCCTACCACTAATTAGCAATTACGCCTCTTATCTTGCTGGTGATATATTTCAAATTCCTAGTTTCAACAGCTGACGACAGGATCTAGTAGTTCATAATTTCAAGTGATGCTGATCACATCTAAATTACCTAAGGGATCTGTTAGGAAGTGAATAATTGTGGCTTACTAACTAACTAATGCTTATCAACTACAGATGCAAGAAATACAGTTATTAGTTGCATAATGTAAACTACTAGTCATAAAGCAAGTGTTTAATTAAAAAACAAAACAAAACAGAACACCAATCAGAATACCAGAAACTTAATCACTGAATTTATTACCCCTGTAGAAAAGGGACTGACCAGATCGGTAAATGAAACAAACTGACATATTGCAGGTAATGCAACACAAATACTATGAATACCACATTAAAAATAAAAAATTGCTCTAATAGATATTTCCAGGAAACATTTCCATTTTGACAAGAGCCATACTTCTTAATGTACGAGTTCTCAAATTTTTAAACCTATGCTTCTTAAGATGTTAATTTTAGCTTAAGATCACATAACCTCTCTGTATATTGTCATGACTGAACAGATGGAACAGTGCAATTACGCAGCTTAAATCTAGACAGCCAAAAGGAATCAAACTTCCTTAACTGGCAAATGAGGAAAAACCTTTTATAAATCAACTTCACAGATTCAGCCAAAGAAGTTTGAAAGAATAACACTTGGCAAAAGATGCCCTTATTTGCCTTTATTGCTACACACTGAGGGCAGCCCTCCCCCATCTTCACTGAAATGCCAAACTGCCACTTCAGTTGGCCCTGTAATCCCAGAGTCAATACAGAAGGGATCTGAGCTAGTCTGCGTGTAAAACCGGTGAAAGTGCAACTCTGTAGTTGTTTGACTTTACCCAGAATTTCTCAGGATTGCCCCAGCTGGAATTTGGTGTTAGGTAAGATTTCCTTTTGCACTCCTTCTCTGATCCTGTACCAAGACTCTTGTTTAACTGAACGATGCAAATCTGAACAGATAACCATGAAAGGTAAAGAGGCACGGAACAGAAAAGCAGTACCAAGAAAAATAAGTGCCATAACCTCAACTGTTTCTAATTCGTTACTTAATTTTTAGCTTGTTAGAAAGAAGAAGAAAAGCTGCAATGCTTCCTAGAACTCGTGGGTCAAATTAAGAAATTTGCCAAGTGATTAAACAATGTAGCTACAAATTTTTCAAGTCACAGCCAAATTTTCAAGCATGTAGCAAATCTACAATGTAATCCTTGCTATGCTGTATACACGAGGACTCCCTATGGATCATTAAGCAAGACAGACTTACAGAAATCTGTCCAAGCCACACCTTCCATAACCCAACACCATCTCTCCCCTCTAACCCTGTGAGCCAGAACTCAAATTTCAAGTCATTCATAGGAAGAATCAAATCTGAAAATAACCACAGGCTGGGAAAGAAGTTATTTTGGTTTTATAGTACTATGTAACATTAAATCAACCCTGAAAACAAACCTCAGCAATAGAGATATGTTACTAGTGAAGTTACACTGCCTTCCCAGAAGGCCATTTCTTCCTCAAAGACAAATTTTACTTTTGCCACGATGCTACAATTGGAGATGTAAGGCAAGCACACTTACATTGGCACAAAGTGAAACCTACGGAGCTTGCTCCACTGCTCACACTTCTTTCTCTGCCTGCCCACTTCTCAGCCTCGCTCTCCTCTGCAGAACATTCCCCATCAAACAATCTTGCCCCAGAACGTGTGGCCAGTATTGTGTTTCTAATCACTTCAGACACTTCCAACAGATTATAAGTGGATATTGTGTTGCTGATTAGCACTGCAAGCTGACACCGTATAAGTACAGCATGGTTATTCTTAAGTCATGTAGCTCTCTTCAAAGAAAGAGATCAAACATACCTAGAAGGTTACAACCCTTCTGAATAGTCTCCCAGCTATGAGCAAGCGTCCTGCAGCTTTAAAGTCTTAAGTGCTGGCAGCGTATTTTACAACACTAACATTATTTAACAGTACTCCTAGTTTGGAAAAACCCAAAGGCATAGTATAAGAAATCACAGAAGGTAAGAACACCTAAGCAGTAAAAAGTCTAGGATAAAAATACAGGGGGTTAACAGTCCCTATTCTGTTTTTTTTACTAATATAGAGTCTTTCAAAAGACAGAGCAGTTCTGTGCATGGAACGTGCAGTGCAAGTTCAGCCAAGCAGCACCATATAATGAACACCTGCACTTCATGAAACTACTGACCATGCTATGGGACACGCGTTCACTGTCTCCTGCGCTCCCTGTCGTTATGTGAAGGCTCAGAAGCACGCATGAACGAGCACGTAAAACCATCAAACTGCAGTAGTTTATTGCTAGCCTGGTAAGTACGACCTATATGCATTTCTGTCTATTCCCCATGACTATTTCATGGGTAAAAGTCATGGTGGTGTAGCTAGAGCACGCAAATAGGAAAAAGTAATGAAAAACTCCATGGAGTTTATTGAAGTGACATTTTCCACCTAAAGCAAGACCGCTAGTTTAGTCTGTAAGCGGCAAGCAAGCTACTTATGAACTTTTGGTACATCAGAGTTAAGGCAGTTCCTTCTCCACTTTTTTAGACATACATTCAATAGACAGGGGAAAAAAAACCAACTCAAAACCAAAAAACAAACCAAAGCCTTTAAATAAACACTACAGAAACATTGCTCCTCGGTGACTAAACAACAAGGCAGAATCATTTAAGTTAACCTCACGTCTGAACGCATGGTCACTACCAACTTAGCTCTACAGGAGTATGAATACCTGTGGTCTTAACTTTGAAGAAAGATTCAAAGAAAGAAAGATGACTTACTTGGCCAGCAGTGTCAACCAGCTGAAGATGATATTCTTGGCCATTTACTGTGATCAGTTTTGTAAAAGCTAGAACAAACAAATACATAAACATGTCAGAATTATACACAAAGAAGGGATCAGAAGTCACTCAATCTATGCCACCATCAGCCAAGACACTAAGAAAAAGAACTTGTTATAGGCTTTAAAGTAGCAGTAAAAGGCTAGATCAGGTGGCTGTACTTTTAACTAGCGTATTGCAGATAATGAAACTCGGAAATTTACTTTAAGATTTCGAATACCAGAAGATTCTCACACCGGATGCAGCAGCTTCTCCTTTAGCTACTTAAAAGGAAAGCATAAAAAGGGTTTTTACATGTATTTCTAAGAATTCCACGCAGCCATAATTTGTGGTGACACAATTAGCATCAAAGCAAAGTTTGAACTCATTATAGGATATTTCCCTGGTTTCCAAGCAGTTTAGCATATAAATTTCCTAAATGTAAATACCATGAAGTAAATGATCTGGATTAAAAATAATTAAAAATCTTAGGGGGCTAAAACTCACACAGCCTGACTTATGAACATACCAAACCTAAATAATAAGAATTTAGCTAGAAATTCACCATGTTGCTTCCACACTTGCTGTAGCTACTAGCCTATCTATTCCTCAGTCAGGAAGTACATTCAGTCCCTATAAGTGATGAGAATTGCTTCTCTTCCTCGGATTCATGAAATGCCAACGCACTGTGAGCTGAGGAATCTTACTCAGTGTTTGTATTATGCAACTGCAAAAGCAAACAGTGTCACAGCTCTTGTAGGAATAATGTACCACCAAGCACTACATGTGCCCACCAGAGCACGCAGACCTGGCTTCAGAGCTCCCCTCTGGCCTTAGTGTTGCGCTCAAGACACAATTACTGGACAGTACTGATAAACTGAGTGAAGTTTGTGCTGTTCTCTGGATGAGGTGGTTTTCCCAAATACGAACAGTCCTAGGAAGCTTCACCTTCCATTGCAGTGACGAGCAGGGAAATAGCTAACACTGCAGCGACCTGTGCATCACGCTCTAAGCTGTCCAACAGCTTCCCAAAGCTGCAGAGTTGAACGTTCTCAATCCCGCTGTGCAGTCTCCTGCCTACGCCTTCTGGGTTTTGTACAGGGTCTCCCAGAAGCTGAAGTTGGCCAACTTTCCTCCTCCCTGCCAATACTTGTTGCCTTGTCAAGTCTCCACAATGTGAGTATTCTCTTGAGTGAGTGGGCTGAAATATCTGAAACTGGAGGTTTCAACCCACCTAGTAAATGAAAGCACCCTTTTCAAATAAAGGGAGCAATTCAAACTAACCCAGAGAGTCTAAATAAACAGCGTAAAGCGTACCTACAGTCGCCATTACAATACCAACAAGTGCAATTTGAAATGGAGCCTCAAGGAGAGATCTCCTACCTTACTACCCTCTCTGTCCCCTAAGACAGCTGCTTTAGCACATGGGCATGTGAACCGCTCTCAAGTCACTGTCTGGACCCTGTTGTCATCGCTGCACAAAATTTTAGGGTTATGAAGCAAGAATCCACAACAGCTCTTTGCCTTGGATGAATACCGTGGTGGGGACAGAAGCAACCGTTTGTTTGAACAGATGTTAACGTGCAGCGTTGCTATATACAATATCACCACTGCAAGTCAGAGGGAAAACAGACTCATCTGGAGACATGCTGCATTAACAGGTATATTAAAAATAGCAATCTCTAGTCTCTTGACACTTCACATACACATCAAAGCACTCTCCAATCAAAGTAGCTTCAAGAGCCTCCTGAAGTTAATATTTAAAAAGGGACAGAGACAGATGGCAGCTTTTTCAGAGTATTCTAGAAGCCTAGAATAGACCCAGCAAAGACACCGTCATCATCGGTAGTGGAAGCAGAGTGTGACAGAGCCAGGGAAAGGGAAACAGTGGAGGAGTCACCACAGACTGGGTGAGGAGAACTGTTAGCTCAGTGCAGAGGCTTGTAGCACTAGGATCAGCCCACAGCATGAACACAAATCTGCTTTGATGCAGTCATAATTAATGACTCCTGTTTCTTTGTTGAAGCTTTTTAAAAATATTCCTGGTAGGAATTTTATCTTGGGAAAAACCTGCAGCTGTACTAAATGCTATTAGTGATCCACAGGTCCCCTGGACCCAGAGGAAGTTTTTACTTCCAATTCCATCGCCCACCATCCCGGGATATATTGCCTTCTGCTGTGCCTATGAGCAAGACAAACAACCGATAGCACGATCACGGCACAGTACGGCTCTTCCTGGTATGGCAAGGTCAGATTTCAGCAGACCTGAACAATCTCTGCAGTCCTAGTCATAACGTGATCATCTGCAAAACACTGCTCATCAGCTGAAGCATGGGTAAAGCCTGTTTTAGCTCCATGAAACACATAGATCTCAGAACAGGACATGCTTACACCTTGCAACACATAGCTTCGGTGTAGCTATATGAAGAAAGCTGCAATCCCCACCTTCACCACCTACAATTGTTCCTAGTTCAGACACATTGCTGAAACTTGGAGAATTTGGTGCAGCAGTGAACAGCACAGCACTGAACAGATATACATGTACAGTTCAGGGTGCAGCAGTCAAGAGCTGTGCTGCAACAGAACTAAAGCCACTCTGCCATCAGAGAAAGTTCTGGTAAAATTACATGCAGAGCACAGTCCTTAGCGCTGCTACAGCTCAGCAAAAATGTAACTTACACAGCCACTCCATCAGCTGCTGATCATCATTACCCTAAGATCAAGTATATTTCAATTAGACTAACATGAGTGAAATGACTTGCACGTGCAACTCAAATGACAGTTGCTGCGAAAACAAGCCATTATGATAAAAAAAAAAAATCAGTATCAGGCAGTTGAACGCAGGCTTTCAGATCAACAGTGCTACTGAGTAAAGGTACGAGAGGGGTGTAACATTATTCCCACAGAGCTACTGGCTAAATACAACCACCTCGTAAGGGCTTCTCGGTTACTACCTTCTGCATCCCTTTCTACTCATCTTCATTCCAAAGTCAATGCCCGTCACTAATCTGTCAGGACATCTTTTACAACACTGAGATGTGTAACGCAACACAGTTATTTCTGATTTTTCTCAGAAGCCTCATTTCCACCCCTTGAGAAGGCCACTTGTCAGCAACTCCGAAAGAAGTATACTTCACCCTTCCAGTGCAGCTGCCATGACACGCATGGAAGTAGCTTAGCTTTAAAGATGCTTCCAGCAGACCCATCTAAACCTACAGGTATCCTCTCCAAAACTACTAGGGTGCCTCCAGCCTACTCCCTGTTTCTAATCTACTTTACTCACAATAATATTAAAAAAACACGGGACAAAAGCAGGAAATCCTTGGCAGAAGATTGCTCCTTTCCTTAGGGAGCTACTGAGCCTGTTTAGGGGAGAAGGGAAGATGCCTCAGAGGAGCTGGAGAAAACATTTTTGACACTTGGGCAGCCAAGTCAGCTTTCCTGCAACACAAAGTCACTGAATTAATGATAACCAAAGACATCCCTGCAAAGACGCGGGTGGGGAGAGTTACGTGCACATCTTCATTATCTATTCCTTCTGACCTATTTGCTTTGAGTTCTAAGTTAAGATTCTAGTTTTTATTCCAGTAAAATCTTAGTTTTGTATTGTTCTGGTCTCAGCTCATCTGAGCTAACCTGCCTTCAGAGCCCCATCCAGCTCAGTGTCCACACAGACTCCTGCTCTGCAGGGATCTTCCTCCTCTTCCCAGTGCTCCCACAGGTAATTGTTCCACTGGTTTCCCAACCTGGCTGTCTCAAGAATAGCCACCCATTGTGGTGTCACTCCTGTTGGGACATTCAGAAAGGGAAAATCTGTTTTGCTAAGCAGTTAAATTTCATCTCTGCTGCTGCCACAAAATGCGATGAGTTACTCTTCCTGATACACAAGTTTAGTAGAAGCAACTGAATTCAACATGCTTGTTAATTAACTTTTCTGGTTCTAATGTAATATAAGCAAAGGAAAACGCAGCAGTGAAGCAGTGCTGACTATAACAAACACTAAGTGAAATCTGATGCAGCTTATTTTCCCTGTACCACTTGTAAATAACGTAGAGATTATCACACTGAAAAAATGGAACTACTAGGAATAAGACCTAATATTCTAATAAGAATTAAACGCCACGCAAGCTCCTGTAAGAGCTTAACTATAGTGCGCCTTCTATACAATTGAGCTTTACCCTCCATTTTTTGTGCAAGTCTTATTATCTGAAGACAAAAGTTATAATAAAGATTAAGCTACCAGCAGTATTGCTGCTTTCTAACCTTTCATCAGTGCTGGTAGAATACTGTAATAAATTATCAGTAACAATTTTCTGGAGACAAAACAGAAATCACACAGGACAGACTATTCTTTAGCCTGGGTTTTCATTGTTTTTGGTTGTTTTTTGTTTTTTTTTTTTTCCTCCATTTCCAAGTTTTGTGACACTAAAGTAGACCCAGTCACTAGATGAAACTAAAAAGGTTTTGTAAGCTGCTATCAAGTACTGGAAAAACGCAGCATTCTCCAACACTGCCCCTAGCAGAGGAACCCGGACTTCTCGACCCCTTTTACCAGCACGGTCAACCAGACTTGAAATTACAAACAGGAAAACAATAAGAAGAGCTGATTACATACTTGGTGTCTTATGATCCTGCACAGAATCAGAAACATGCAGCTACAAGTCTCAAAAGACTGCACTGATCAAAGATTTGTATTTAGAAAAAGCATTTAAAAAAGATTAAGAACCTTAGTCAAAAAAGTGATTTTATACTAATCTCATAAAAACTAGTTTCACATTTCTCAAAAAAAACCCAAAAACAAACAAACAAAAAAACCCTTCAATATATTTTAAGTTTTAGTGGTAAATTTGAAAGTGTTTTCCCTTGTGTTCTTCACAGAAGTATTTTTAAAACATTCTATCAGGCCTTACAGGGCTTAAAGATGGGTCAAACCTCCTACTGTTTTACACCTCAGTGCACATCTTTTACGTTTTCAACCCTTATTTTCCCAGCAACGTGTTCTGATGCAAGAAGGACCCTTCAATTCTCTACCTTTCAGAAAGCAAATTCCTCCAGCCATGTCACAGATCACAAGACTTTCACCAAATGCATAACGGTGTTTATTTTTCAAACAAATAAGAAACCAAGTGAAAGTTAAGCCTTTTCAAGATGCTCCCTTGTCACAAAGTTTTCATGGCCATGACATGTGCAATGTTTGGAGTTCAGATCAAGCAAACAGTGCAGACGACAGGAGCCAAATATGCGCAGAATTCATCCAGAGTGTATTTTCATATAGTTAAGAAACGCTACCAGATGGAGACATACAACTACAGAGTTCTTAAGAGCAGTTACAGACAGTAGGTTTCTGTGAACGACAAGAGCTTGTAAAGGATCAAACAAGCCAACCAAGGTGTTAAAATCCTAAAAGAATATATATATTTTGGAGAGACTTTGACCCCATGTCTCTCAGGCTTTATTCATTCCCATATACCTGCATAATACTAAAAGATTACTTTAAATATTTTGCATTTATATAGCACAGACAGTGAAAAATAACCTGTCCCAACTGATATTAAGATTTAAAATACAGAAACTTAATCCCCCGTATTTTCTTAGCAACTTTAATTCAGAACAAACATTATTTATAATTCCAACAGTGTAGAAAGTGATGATGGGAAGTGTTAATATTAATGACATCCATATAAGGACCAGCAGATCATTCAGGTCTAAGGGCAAATTATCGACCCTGACTCACTAAAGCAAATTTAGAGCTTCTTCAAAAAGTAGCAATTGATTTTTACTTCTAAGCAATAAAAGAACCCTGAGTAAACTATCCTGACAGCTACTGATTTGTACTTATTACCATATATACCCAAAAGAAACTTTGTTCTGCTGATTACTTCACTCAAATTTCCAAAGTATCACATAGGCTTAACATCTTACTGCACAAGTTCGAAACAGTAAAAATGCGTGCTACCCCTGCATTTCCCAAGTCATTAACATACAAAACCTCCAGGGTTACGATCGTGAAATCAAAGTTTTATTTGCCACATGATTAAAGTGAGACAATACGATCAAGTTACTCAGCCTAGCACCACAGCTGCTCAAGTACTTTATGACCGCCGTTAGCTCAGAAAGGGGTGGTTGGATTGTAACGAATACTGGGTTTGACTCGCCTCTGAAGTGACTTGTTGCTCTTGGCAGCATTTTTAGTACTAGTATCTTTACTCACCTGCTATGCTAGCTATTCACAAAGGCACTAACATTAAAAAAAAACTGCCAAGAGAAAAGACGACACTTGAGAAGTCAGTTCCCCAGCATCTGCAGCAAGCTGATTGTATCAAGCAGTTGGAAACAAGTAATTTAAAAGATTATCATGTTATCATGGCCACAGCATGTCTACCTTCTGAGGTAGTCATTTACTCCTGACTGATATTGCTGGCTTTGTGCTCATCTGGATATACTGATCAAACGAGACATTTGATACTCTGGAATACTTGTATCTAGTGGTACTTTTTCATATAGATATGACATACTTAATTCAAAGTGCCCTGGCTATATTAGGGGAAGCAGATGTCCAGCAACATACATATAATACAAGAAGAAGATGCATTTTAGCCAAATTGATTAGGTTTTCCTTCATTTAGTATTAAAAGAGAAATATGTGCTTTCCACACTGCAATACTGTAAGCTGGGTAAGCATTGATTTAAAAGAGTAATAAACCTTAACAGTTAATTAATGAGCTTTAATGTTAATGTGAAAATTCCCACATAAGTAATATGTATAACTACAGTGGCTTCTGATAAAAGTTAGTTAGGTACCGAAAAGCAGCTTGTCAGTTATTTACTTACTGTTCTCTATGGTTGGATCATATGAATCAACAAACTGTCCTTCCACAAACTGAATCGTCAGTGAAGATTTTCCTGTAAAGGAAGGAAAAGATGATCTCTATTGAAACAAGTCTTCAGGCTGTTATCACTTTACACTTACTAGTAGATACACTAATGTTGTTCTAAGAGCCAATATGAGCTTTGTATAGTTCATTTAAACTATCTATACATGACAACTGACCTATTTTTAAATTAAGGGCCTATTCCTAGTAACTGGGTCTCCTGCACATTAAAAAAAAAAAAAAAGTGCAAAAGCTACTCGGCATGTGTTCTGCTTTTATTTTAACATAGCATAATCTAAGCACCTCCTCCAGTTTAAAACAAGTCTAAAAGTAGCTGTTTCCAATCCTCATAAAACTAAATTTAACAAACTGCTATACTTGGATAATTCTTCTGTCGAGAAGCAAGGAAAAATAGAAATTCAGTCACTGCACAGAAAACTAGGAACTTGGACAGAATCAGCCAAATTTGGTTTGATTAGGAGATTGGACATATTTCCCATGACAAAAGGATGATCTCAAAATTCTTAAAATCAATATACTCTCCTATTACTCCTCTTAATGCCACACTATAACATACTATGGGACACTGTATTATAACCACAATGATTGAGGGGTGCATCACTGGATTTTTTCTTTTGAAAGCAATTTAACTTTTGCAGACAACTTAACCTTCCCAATTTCAGTTATGCTGACCTGATCATACACGCCTCAATAAAGAGTAATGCAAAATGTTGCAGTTAGTAGCAGACTGAAAAAGTGAAAACTAATTTAGTCTTGAAAGATTATACAAGATGGTAAAAGCAAATCACATACATTGACCATAAAAAGCACCCTTAAAGCTGGGCAACTCAAGACTTTTCAAAGCATTACTGAAGTTTAACACAATTCCCATTACAGCACATATTCTACATTTGGGAATCTACCAGATCCCATTACATTACGTTTACTGGACAAACACACTCTTAACGATTGCCAAAGTGCATTAGCTGCTTTTGCACATGAGCACATTCTTCATGCTCCTTTATACTCTTCTCATCAGCAAGAAGCACAAACAAAATATGACCTCAAGTTAAAATTTAGACTCCAGACCATCCTACTCAGTGGAAGCCTTTCAATGACATCATAAGTAACCAATGCTGTGGCTGCACTATATAGTAAAACTATTTTAAAGAATGAATTGCTTTGGATAAAGATTGCCCACTTGCAGTGCTCATACTGCTATGTTTATACTTTTCTGTAGAAAAAGTTCTTTGCTAAGCATTCCTTCAGAAGACATTAAAAAAACAGTTTTCCACTTTAAACCCCCCCCACTTTTGCTCCATCATACAAGGCTCTTGACCTGTTCACATTTGACTTTTTATTATCATCAGCACACTTAGCAAGTCACTTTGTTAAAGACATTCTAAAAAATTGCAAGTCAGACAAAGTACAAGGATGAAAGTGATGCAAAGGAAGTTTGGCTTAATATTTATAATTACATGTGCAGTCAATTCCTTCATTAACTGCAACACTTCCACGATTTATTTCTCCAGGAGGAAGAAAAATATTACACAAGCACCATCATTTGGGTATTTTCCAACAGTTGTAACCTTCATCAGTGCATTGCTTGGTTTAACATCATTGCTCAGCTCTACCATGCTTACCCCTTTGCTGTCTCCTATCAATCACGCCAGTTTATTCAAGATACAATGCTAAAAAATCCAGACAAAACCACAAAAGACCAATGAGCGCGCAACCTTTCGAGTGCTGCTTTTTCTCAACTCAAGCTTTTGGATATAATTTTCTGGTACATCTAACAGCGCAACTAAAGGTGTCATAGTCACTGTGCATGAGTTTACAGAGAACACTGCACTTTAAACTGCTGCTCCAGCCGGGGGTGGGGAAGCAATCACGCACATCTGAAATCATCCTAATAAGGACAGACTTAGAATTGAGACTACGCATCCCAGCAAATTTCTGAAACTGTGTATTTTGGACACCACTTAGAGAGTGAATGAACTTTCAAGCTATTTATTCTTTAGCTATAAGCTTATGACGTTCTTACCCAGAGTTCATGCTTCCAGATTCTTCACCAACACCAGCAAATGAAGCACTCCATTTTAAAACGAAGTTAGCTATTCCTATATTAGACTGTTATGTATCTTCAAGATAAGACAAGCTAAGTTAAGCACAGATCATCACTGAACATTTTTCCTCCTAAGAAGGATCCTAAATTAACCAAAAGACTTGACTGCTACTGTCTGCCTGTGCTAAGTCTGGAAACTGAATACTAGAAAGAAGTCGGAGCCAACAGAAAATGATGCATTTAACATCCAGCTGTATTAATCACTGCTTTCCTCCTAATGGTGAAAGAGGAGGAAACAAAAACTGACAAAACCAGTGTTCCAAAACTCTCCTTCTAAATTCCTCCAAGCTTTGTAACAAGTCTTCCAGTGAGGACGTCTTTGTGATCACAAGAGGATGCCTGCTTTCCTAGATGAGCCACAGGGAAGCTCTCCAGTCTTCGATTCAGCCACCTACCCCCTTAGGATAAGTGCACGCAACAGTATCCCACTAAACCAAAGGGGACACAGGAAATTTAAAACCGAAGTCATTAACACCCCCCTGCCTTGTCCCAACCCGTGCCCAAGAAGCATGCAGGACCATGTAAACAGCAGCTTGGCTTGAACTTTGTCCTACAGGTTTTATTCCAGGGCTTTGACCTATGCTCGTGGACAGAGAGGAAAATTAAGTTGACAATTTAGCTCCTATCTCCTCTTTCCCCAGAAAGATCAGGCAACATTTTCAGAGAGAATTACAACATAAACGTAACATCTGTGAGGCAGGGGCCAAGGAACTGCACACAACTGCATTTACTGGTACGCTGACTCCATCTCAGAGCACGGCAGGGAGGACGCCGGGAGACACTGCAGTCTAGATGTGCATATGCCGCTAGCACACTTCAGCCTAAAAGGGTGAGGGAGTCTGACATCAGCAGCAAAGACTTGATTAATTGATTACTCAAGGGTGCATACCTCAAAAAAGGCTCAACTCTAGTATGCTCTCATTTGGAACAAGTGCCAAATGTTTTTTCAATTTGCTAAGCTTTTCCTTGTAGCATCCTCCACGCTGGTACTTTTAGTGCATCCACTGTCCTCAGCTTTTAGGAAAATAAACATCTGTTGAGACCAAAAGGAGAAGCATCATGAGCACAAGCAAGACAAAGTCTGCTGGAAGCGGTTCACTAAATTGATGGAGACCTGTGATTTTAAGATTACAAAAAAAAAAAAACTTGTAAAACCTTACTGGAGAAGATTATAGTTTAACCTTTTGACTCTATTCAGAATCAGAGAGCTCAAAATGACTACAAAGAAACAAATGAATCAAATAAGGGCAACACTGGGGCAGGGCAATGGGATGATTCCCCCAGCTGTGCTTGCTATAGTAACTCAAAGCACCAGATATTCTGCAGCAGAATTGTAAGCAAAATCCTCCAAGTTTACTAACTATCCCTCTCCTGGGAGGAATAGGACAGAAGGTAAGTGCTGGGAGGAATGGATTTTACAAGTATTTAGAATACAAGTCCCAGGTGGCCAAAAGCTCGACTCAAGTCATCCAGACCTACCCAAAGGGTATTTGCATACACAATTCATTATTTATGACATGATGCAGAAGTGGTAAAGAAAAGTTTTCCACTGTCAAAATAGAAAAGGAACAGGTTTTCAGACAGAAAGACATTTCAAAAAAAATAAAGCTGTCGTATTTCTGCTCACACAACAGACCATTAGCTACATAAAGCCGAACAGCCCATAAACACTCTGCGTAGTGCAGTCATAGCACATCAGTTTCAAATGCCATTGGAATTGTCAAGGCAAAACAATTGCCAAATTGAGATTTTACTCATCCTTTTACTGCTTGGACAAGAGCTGTGGTATTTAATCTAGCCTTAAAATTCAAGCTTTAACACTAGGCAGTTTACCAAGAAGATGAGTAACGGAGCACGGGTGGGCTCACGAACAGCTGGCCTCCCTGGAGAGCCCATGCCCTTCGGTGCACCACCACCTGCCTGCCCTCCCCATCCCACACCCCTCTTCTCCTCGCCATAGGCAGAGGGAAAGCCCAGATGAAATTCTCATCGGCAGCCAACTTCCCCCCAAACCCAGGAGATAGAAATGATGCAACTGGCCAGCGAGCAAGTCAAACAACAGCTCCACAAGCAAGGCATTGTGCAAGCTCGGTTCTGCAGCTGCCCTCTAACGTGGCATCCCCACGATGACAGCCACTGGCAGCACACTGCAGTTATCTCAACAGGAAGAATTTCTCAATACTTGAAATCTTCTGCACAAGCCATCAGTAAACAGTTTGATGGGGTCAAGAACAACAAGTACTGAAGAGCTGCAATTCTCCTTTCTGTTAGACTTTTAGATGCATAGTTTCTTTAACCCATCTTTTTCCACCAAAACATCTGCTTAGGTAATCTGCTTAATTGTTGAACACTTAACAGCTAGCACAAGCCTACCACAGCCTAGCATCTTACCTAAGTTAGTCTCTACGTAGATCTACTCAGTCTTACCTACAGAAGAAACTAGTTTGGGTTTTGTCACAAAAGCGTTCCAGAAATTTCATAATGAAATGCTGTCAGTCATATCAGATTAGACAAGATTTACTGCATAAGCAACTCAATATCTCACACACAGCTACGTTCAACTTACTACGCTTCACAGAGAAGAAGTTTTCATACTGAAAGTTACACTCAATTTAACTAGAACATTGGGATCTCTATCTGCTTTAATTCAGAATACCAAGATGCACAAAATGGAGAAACCAGCATTTCCACAGGGCAGGGTAGCTGTATGTCCTCAGAGCACAGAAAGGGACAGAACATCTTCTTGGAGCAGATGGAGGTTTAGCTGGGTAACAAAGGGAATTACAGCATCACTCTTCGACAAAAATCTTTTCACAAAATAGCAGATGATCTCAGAACCCATCACTAGCTCATCATTTATCTCAGGCTTCATCATTAGCAACTTTCTATGGTTAATTAAGATTTTTCCCCCCCAGGTACTAATTATGGCTATGCAGTTGCTATTTTGCTGTCCGCTGCTATGTAGTTCAGTGAATCACTCTAATGACTATAAATACAATACATCTGGGTCAGTAAAGAATTCTGTTTCTAAACCTCTGGAGACAGTGATACAATGAGTAGTTTGTGTTATACTCAGATGCAACTTAATTCTACCATTAGACTTTTAATCATGAAGAATTATCACTTACAAACATCTACTTTGAGCCGCAGTTTTATTCATTTTGTAGTGATTTCCTTGCGATGTAAACATTATGATACCAGGATTAAAGAATTATTTTCTGATGCTTACAGAGAAAACTCTCGCTGACACAGATCTCAGTTGGTGCACTTGCTCCTGTGATACTCATCCTCTATTTGCAACGCAGAGTGGTGGCACTCCTCCTCTCTCAAAGAGCGGTCTGAACTTCCTGAAGGTCAGACTAAAGGATCTGCCCTTATAATCCTGTAAAAGTGGAAGTCTGAGGACCTCAGTGAGGCATCTTTCGGTAGTGAGGGAACTCAAGAACAGAGGAGACCTTCGTGACAAACCAACAGCAGATCAGCATTTCAGGACAACACAAGCTCTTTTTCAACTTCTATGGCAGTCTATGCCACTGCTACAACTGTTCCCTGCCTTCTCCTGATCTATTTTTGTATTTATAAGAAAATGTATTTGACAGTCTAAGGCAAGGTATTGTAGCAAGAACCACTCCTGCTGTAGGAGAGGAGGTGCACATGACGGTCTGTAACACCAAGAACACAAGCCTGCAGGGAGAAAGAGACACATGCTGCTTTCCCTTCCTTCTGCGTTGCACAATCTTCTTGAGGTTTATCAAAGGTATTCCTCTGCAAGCCAGAAGAAATCTGAGAGGCAGTCAATTAGAAAGGAAGTCAGCTGGCTTCCTTTATTTTCTTCAGATTTCAAAGCAGTTGGTCAAACTCACAAGCAGATTTGCAGGCCCCTGCAAGGTTGGCAGCAATAAGCCTTCAAAACACAAACCCAAAAGTCCTAACAATGCTCTCTAGATCATATTTTCTGTAAGGAAAGCAAGAAGAGAGCATGTGCTTTATTCCCTGAAACGCAGCAGCAAGCTTGCTCCATCCTGCTGCAGTGCTCACCCCTCAATGCTCACCTGCGCTTTGCTGCAATGTATTAGATGTCCAGGCAAGTACATACAGAAAGATTCCATTGTTTTGCTGCAACAGCTTACTTGCCACTTCCAGGTGTCCATTTTGTCTCCATTTAAGTTAGTAACCTCAGCAAAGAATTGTCAGAAGAAACGTTTTAGTTATTTTAGTGTACAGTCCAGTTTCTGTTGGCAGAAAAGCGTGTGCCACAGTTTGTCTGGCATTTCCCTTTTAATGCGGTAACCCAACTTTAATTCCACGTGTTTACTATCAGTTGTCAAAGATGGAAAAATTGTTACAAGGCTTAAAGAAATCCAGAAAAGCTGTGGCATGCACCTCACCCGGCCATGGTACACCTGCATGGATGACTGCACCCAAGATGCTTTAAACGGGTCAGGGAAAAGTGCATCCTCGGCTCCCCTAACTACAAATGCCATTCAGACATTCACATCCAAGACAGTCAACCAGTATTTGCTCAGATAAATACCATCCTCTGTATTCCCTTCAGACCTCCTGCAGAAACTGTGCATCCCTGCAGCACCTTCCCACCTCCCCGCCCCCAGCACCATGCCCACAATATCGCAGGCGGCTGTAGAAACTCAGAGGCAACTCCACCGATCGGGCATGTCTGCTACTCTAATTAGTAAATTTATTCCTAAAATAAAAGTTAGGCAGTACTACTTGATATACTGGATTTCTAATGGGAAGCTTATTAAGCTTAAAGATCAGACCCTAATGTTTCAGTTTATGACACACTTAGAGGGAAACAGCCTGAACTTTGTACTGATTTTCCCTGAAGAGGCAAAATTCAAGTCGTACTGTTGGGTAAAAGCCAAGTCCTCTCTCCCTACGCACACACTTTAAGCAGCTAATTAGGTGTCTGAACAAACTTGACCTTTTCTTGGATCATTGGTTATGTACAACATGAGATGTCTTTGAAAGATACTTTTAGTAACTGTCGTTGTTTCATCATTAAATCAGTTTTAAAATGCTATGTCATTAGAAATAAAAATGCGTGCCTCTTGCTTTAATGCATTCCACGCATTCCCCCTTTTCCATCTTTAAGGTTTTAGTTTCAACACAAGGGAATGAACTCCCAGCTTCCGGTCAGTTCTTTCTTGATGCTAAAGATCACTGGGGTATACAACTTAAATATCAGGACTTGCAGGTTTTCAGCCCTTCTTCAAGAAGTGGATCTTTGCAGCCGCAGTTCCCAGCACCAGCCCTCCGTCCACCGCAGACACTGCCTTACCTGCGCCGGCAGCACAGCTGAATCTAACAGCAGAAGCTGATGAAATCCACTCTGTGCGCATCGTGGGATAAAGCAGTTGTTTAGGTTTGCTGGGGGTTTGCACCCATCATTTTCCTTTTTTTCCCCATTTCTACACATCCAGCTGAAGTTAACGCCAGCCACATTAAGTTACATGGCTACTACTGACCACCTGGGAAAGCAGCGTGCCATCCAACAAGCTAGAGTGCACAGGTACAAATTAGGACTTTAAACTTAACATTTCTATAAGAAAACAGGATAAACTCTTCTCTACTCTTCCTTTCACTGCAAATCTCACTTATGTTTTTAGACCACCCGATCTACGTCAATAACAGAAAAACTTTAATAGCATGGAACCCTTACCAAGATGAAAGACCTCAGTTTTTCAACAGATAAGTACTGTTTCACCGAAATGCAGGTCTTCCCTAAGGATCTTCCTTTGTAAGGATTTTTGTGAGGACTGAAGCCATAACGGTCACTGTTGCCAACACTGTGGCCAGCATACCTAATTGTTGCTTACAACCACCACCAAGCAGAGGGCTAAGTCTCTGAAAAGGTCAGTGAAGTTTTCCTGGTGTCATTTTAAAAAGGCAAGTCTAGGAACTTGACCCTGAGCGTACCCTAATGCCAAGTAAACTGTCAGAAACACAGCTGAAACGGTGAGGAACGAACCCTCCTCTTGGCAGTACTACCAAAATGCGTGCCATACAGGGCCTCAAGGATCTCCTTGGAATTGCAAGAACAATAGTAAGAGATGTATTTCCCTCTTTCTTGTTGTAGGATGACAGAAGGCAAGTACCTGACGAAATCCTGACAAGATAGTAGTGGTAATAACACCTCTTCATACCATACAATTAACTTCATAGGCATCTGCCATGTTCCTTCTGCTTAATACGTAAAGTTCCTCCCCTCTATAAATCAGGGTTGAAGAAAGCCACAATCCATTAAATGCCATCTTCATACCATACCATACAGCTGGAGTTAGTCGGTAACCCCTCCCCACTAACTCCAGTTGCAAGCTTTCTTCATTTACACACTTACCCGATCAACGTAACAGAGTAGCCTCTGAATACAGAGGACAACCTGTTAACAGTAAGGAAGGTTTGAAGTAATATACCAAAATCACAGCATGACAGACATGGGTAAGACACCAGGAAAAAAAGAGATTCCAGGGTAAGGATAACACCATGCAGAATACCAGAAGAATGATGAGAGCCCCCAACCTTGGGAAATTTTAAGGGAATTTCAGCCAAAGATCTGTCAGATATGACACAACATAGTTGATTTTGCCATAGGGCAGAGAAGATAGAATAGGAAACCCTTGCTTGCTATAGCACAGTATAAAGTTCTTGCCTGTCACGACAGCCAGCTGGCGTTCTTACCTTCCAGTATGTATCCATCTGTTGGCTCACAAGGTACTTCAAATCAAATGTTTTTGGGTAGGACTCATACTTCTCTATTTTCAGTTTTTACAGTATCTAGTACAATAGGTCACAATACAGAACTCTGATCTTTGCAAGGAAGCACAACAAAAACACAGAACAAATTGGACCCTCCCCCAGAAACTTGAAAAAAGCCCAGGGAGACAACTGAGGATGACACTTGCAACCAGACATTAAACTATTTTTCCATTTAGACTGTCTTTCACAAGTGAAACGTCTTCCAGCCAGCCCAGCTCCAGCCTGAGGAAGCACTTGCCAACAGAAGCTGGATTCTTCCCTTCCCAGCACTCCGCTAGCACAGCCACACAACTTGGACAAGGAGTTGAGTATGAAGTTACAATTTAAGGCAATCTAACTTCAGGCCGACCTTCAAGAGATAGAGCCGTGCATTGTATTTATCTGCTCTACAAGTCTTTGCATAACAACACAAAATTCTCAAAGTGCAATAGTGACTATTACTCTGTTATTATCCAGTTAAATCGTAAATTAATCCAGCTAATCTTGAATTCAAGTCTATTTTAAACAGTATCTACGAAATTAAGCACATTGCATCGACCTGGCAGAAATGGATAAAACGTTAACCATTACAGGCAAACAGGTCAAGGGCCAAGATTTTCTATAGGTACAGCAAAGCCTTTCAGAAGTTGCTTACTTCCTTAGCCTGGCTATTTGAGAAATAACCTGTATCTTCATTTTTGGTTTCTGCACTTCCACACTGGCCCAACCTTCCCCACAATAAACTGACCTTAAAACTTGGGCTCACACACACCTTCTCATACAGTCTTTTTCTCCTTTACCACCTCCCCCTTTAAACTCTTTCAACCTTTGGGATGTACAGCCCATGCCCACATAAGCAGCTGGATGACAAACTCATGGGATGTTCAAATGACCATC
Source organism: Ibidorhyncha struthersii (assembly GCA_013398815.1). Lineage (NCBI taxonomy): Eukaryota > Metazoa > Chordata > Aves > Charadriiformes > Charadriidae > Ibidorhyncha > Ibidorhyncha struthersii. The sequence goes on from VZSZ01001061.1 coordinate 514,488, forward strand.
TTCAGAAAAAAGAAACGTTTCCTACAGCCTCATCATTATCTATAAATTGTACATGAGGTAATGGCTTTTTAAGATCACAGTCTTTTTGCCTGGAAATGCAAAGAGAGAAGGCATCACCTTATTCTTCTGTACTACCATTAACTTACGTTTCACAGCGGTTGGTTGTGACAAAAGCAGAACCCAGCTCTAGGCTTAGGAACACCATATCCAAGACACCCACCTAGAAATTTCAGCAAGCTGGTCGTTGAAACAGTTCTGGAAGTTTCGCTTCAGCTCTCTCTCTGTCCTACCATCATACTTAGACATAAAAGATATTTTGCAGTTGAGGAAGGACAAACACAAAAATGGTTTCGGTGTCGTAAGACTCCTTGATACACTAAAGAACATGATTTTGAAACATTCAGACAACTTATTCTTTCTAGCATTACTGTTCAGAAAAACTTGAATTACCTTACATTTAAACAGTTTTTAGACTTAAGTTTAGTAGCCACAAAAGATTTATGAAGAATTTTGACAATCTTTTTCTCCAAACATGAAAAAGTTAAAACAGCACAACTACAACTAACACCTCTTTAGAATTCATTCACCAGTGTCAAACCATACAGATGAAGCAGAACATCAACTAGAAACAGACATTTCCAAGAAAGCAATGCAGAAGGTACTCCAGCAAACCTAAGGAAGACGGTGGTTGTTTATATGCACATTTCAAAGCAGAAACTTCCAGTTCTAATTAAAAATGCTAATTTTTGAAACAGTTTTTAGACCACCAAAAACTTGTTATAAATGGAAGAACAAGCCTCAACGCAAAACACACTTTATTGCATTGATGTCAAGTGCTTGATTGTTTTGACAGTTTGTAAGATAGATTCAACAGAGTTTTCCTGCGTATTGTGCACCCCAGCTCTTTGCCATATAGCAAGACTACCTTTAAAGAAGGTCGTACATATTGAATGAAGTTTTGGCAATACCATCTGACAAGTTGTTGAAGCTAGACAGATGTATCCCACTAACTCAGGAGACAATGTTGTCAAGAGACACTTTCGTATCATAATTTTGCATTACACTTGCACATGTTCACACCCACACACTGAAGACCACTAATGTATTCCCTCTTTTTCCAAATTAAAATTCATTTAACTCAATACTCCACTGAATACAAATAACTAGCTTTGTCACGCATGCTGCTCTGGTTCCTGGATTCTAAATACATAACAATACCGATAACCATTCCAGAAGCATTAACTCCTCATTCTTTAAGACTTCAGTATAATATTAAAAGAGAGAGCTAAAAGGAAACGTTACTGTTTAAAGCAGAACCTGTCAGAGATACGAACTGAAGAAATCTCAATTCCATGTAACATAGAAACACCGCAGCTTTTCCGAGCGTCACACATTAGGGTTTTCCGTTCCTCAAAAGGCCTTCAGAAATCATTGACTTAGTCTTACGCCTCAAAAGATTAATCTTTGGCCATTATCCACAAACTCTTCAAGGTTTAATCCAAATTAAACTGCTATAAATTTCCTCCTCATGTTTTAGTCATAAGTTCTCCAATTCACATAAGAAGTCCCATAAGAAATTTCAAGTAGCCTTCCCTTTTGCAGGAGCCCCCAAGGCTCACGAGCTATTCTTTGCTTGTCCTATCTTCATCTTGACTGGTACGTCATGCTTGGTATCCCAAAATCTGCACTTCAGATCTTTTATCATCTGTTTATACCACTACCTTTTTCACCATTGTCTCATCCTGCATCCTTCAAAGAACTGTATTTGAAATTTGCATGTACAGTGATCAAAGCGCGTATGGTAAACTGAGGAAGAACCGGTGCAACTAAACACATTAAGTAGTTGTGAATCACCTCTACACTGCAACAGCATCGATAAATCCTGACCACTAAAGGAGTTGTCAACCAGGCTGGGGAGTCAACTGGTATTCGCAGGCAACGGGTACTTTGTAGGATGTCTTAGCAAACACTGAAGATTACTCTTGAACACCAACAGAGTCTTTAGATTTGTTTCCATTGTTTTTTATAGTAGGGAGGCAACCCGTGATTCTGAATGCCTCGCGCACTGTAGTCTGCACCTTTGGCTTTGCTCCACTGCAACACCTTTACCACTAGGCGTTTCCAGAAACTTCCAGCAGATCATATCACTTGAAGCATCATCTGAATTTGAAGACTTCAGAATAAGGTTTAGATTTACCGCAAGTCAAACATCTTACTTTTTCTTGATTCTGCGGGAAAGCATTAGATTTGACTACGGAAGGTTATTTAAACAAGAATCTTGGAAAGACTTGATTTCTTCATGGTTCCCTAATGCACAGTCCTCCACCTTTACAAGGCTATCTTTTTCCATCGAGAGGAAGTTCAAAAGGCCCGCCGTTGAAAGTTTACGAAAAAGTATTCACGCTTATCTGGAGCAGCGGTGGAAAACACTTACAGATGTGGTTTCATAAGAGGTCTGACTGAACCAAAGTCTGCACGGCCACAAAGAGCCTACTCCACCCTCCCCAAACAGCTCACACTCCTGACCCCGTTCCCTCTGCCAGGGTTGTACTTGCAGAGCCTACCAGCTGAGCGATACGAAAACTTCTCCTTCTGCTTGCTGTTCTTTTGAAAGAAGTCAGTTCCCCGCGCTGGCGACCGGGCTTCCAGCGTGGCAGTGCCAGCACCCGGCTGGAGGCAGGAAGGTGCAACTGCCGCCACAATGCAGGATTAGTGTGACTTGAGCCAAGGGAAGCCCTACCCTACATAGTTAATTTGCACCTGCCTTCATTACATGGCAATTAAAAAAGAAAGTGGCAGGGACATCTCTTGAGAAAAGCTGCACCTGAAAGCCTGTTTCAGCACTTTGTTCAAAACCTGCCTCAGTTTACTTCCTTGTTACAAGTTCAATACAGGCATCTTTTCCCCCAGAAAACAGTTCAGCATCCACTGTACTTCGTATTTCTCAAGAAGGAAATGCAATCTTTGATGGCCCACATTGATATGTTTTTGGTAAGCTTAATCTTAGATCTTGTTAAGAGGTCTGACAGGCAACATATAACATGGATTTTCTCTACATTCTTCCCGTTTGCCCCATCCCACACACCCTCATTTGCAGGATATCTGCCATCAGCGTGAAAGTAAATTTCCTGACCAGGATTGGAAGAGAGAAATTTTAAGCAACAACCACCCCCCAATCTCAGGAAGCACATTTTAGTTTCTCATGTTATCAAATTCACAACAAATTTGCCATTCACTTCAAATATAGGCCTTGGAAAACAAAAGGAGACCTATCAAGTCCTTAAGGAGACAGATCCGTGACCGACAAGGGCAGCTTCGTGTTTTTCCATACCGTGCTTCATGGCTGCAGCTTCTGATTGAGGATAATTTGGGTTGACACCAAGCAGTTTTGACTCACGCAGGATTTGTGGAGCTTGAGTGCATTATGAACATCCCACAGAGAAGCTGTTTCAATTTTGGATTGAATACACAATTAAGTTGAGCAGTTTTTACAATACGCCCTTGAATGTCACCTTCAGGAGAGCTACAGGAAGTTAATCATAGTCAGTAGTTTATCACATTTTAGCCTGCTCTTCTAATCCCAAATGTGTGGTTATGTTACATTTCCGGAGCAGCATGCGCCACAGAGGTGGGTGGTTTACCCAGAACCTACACTTAAGGCAGTGTAGTATATCTAAATGAAAAGCTTCAACTTTATATAGCTTACAAATTACAGGATCTACGTTTCATTTAGCTTCTCCCAGCAACAGTAACTCTTAAATTGAGTAATCCAATACAAAAACACACTCAAACACACCAGCAAAAGCTGCAAGTGTTACCGCTAAAAGAGATGGGAGTAGGCAATTTAAGAGTTAATCCTGAAACAATGTCCTCAAATAACCCTACCCTGGCTTGATATTACAGCTGAACATGCTGCCTCTAGTGCTTCCAGCTACTGCTATCAAATGTGCTGTAGCAACTTTCACTGTTGAACAGCGTAGTCAGCCACGCCGAAATGCAATTAAAGCTGGCATTTCCAGCCCCATTTCAGTCCCCTGGTAGCTGCAACCTTTCCTTTTAGCAGCACTGCTGTACCCCGGCAGAGCAAATGCAGTCCTAACGAGGGAAACGCTATGAAAATAATCTTGGCGCTTATTAGGGACTCAGCAAAATGTTAACCTTAGGTATCAGCTAGATCCTGAACCGCTCAATTTTCCTGTTAAATCTCAGGCTTTCCAATGTTGTGGACACAACCAATTCTGTAAACCAAATTACAGCACACCACAGCAGTACTTTCTCTATTCCTTCTCTCTTGACATTTACACGGACAATTTATTGCCTGCTAAAATTACCACTTCCCTCCGTCCAATATCAAAGGGATACCTCCTCAGGGCAGTATACTACTGTGCGAACAGATGCCATCTTTCACAAGCAAAAAGCAAAGCCTCAACTCCATTTTACAATACAAACCTCCTAATATTCAAAAAACTCATGTTTTCAAAACCAGTAACTACGTTTTGTCCTAAGAATTATTCTTACTATTTACAGGTACGTATTAAAGGTACTGCTTTTTCTGCCTTTCTTGGCAAGACGGAGGGGGGAGAAGCATTTTTTAGCTTAATACAACCACCTGGAAGCCCTTCCATATAAATCGAACCTTGGCAGATAATTTTGTTTCATCATAGTTTATTTGCTACCTGCATGCCACAGTCACAGACTGTGACCACTTCTGCCTGCAGTATGGACTGCTCTCCACCTACACAAAAAAGTTGATTTATTTAGCTGGAGAAGAAAATAGGTAAGTCAACATTAACTTAACTGGATTTCCCTCCCCCNTGTAAAACTCAGAAACAGAATTCCAGTTTCTGCAAGTAGATCTGTAAATACCAGCTGCGTGATTTATATGAACAGCAAAAAACAAACCAGGCTGAGATACTGACCTATGACTGAAGCAGCTGATCCAACAACTCCCTGCTTATCTTAAATCCATCACTTCAATATAATACAGAGAATCCCAGTGATAAGCTACTTCACAAGAGGATCTGAGAAACCTCTTCTTCGATACAGGCATTTGTGGTCTGAATTGACATATTTCTTGTATAAACAAAAAAGAAGCAAACTGAGCGCAAAGCATTTTGGAAAACTATACGCTCCTTTTCAGAGCGGCTCTTACTCTGAAGAGATTTAGAAAATCTTAGTCTTGCTTGATTTATTTCCATGCAAATCCATTATTTCCAATTATATCTGGGATATAGTAAATTATGACCAAAACACAAGTATGAAGATTCTTTTTAGCTAAGGCAGTAACTTTTTAAAATTTTATGCTGCATCATACACACACCAGATTTCTTCCAGAATAAAATCTCGAGTAGCTGGTCCACTGTGGTCGTTTATCAAACAACAGTAACCAAAGTCAAGTTCCTCCCATTGTGAAATTCAGATTTTGGGATGAAATCCATCTGATTTCTACTCACAACCTCGCTAAGACAAGCACACTTACATAATGGAATTTAACTTTCTTAGACTAATCTAAGCCTGAGCAAAACCCAAAGGAGACATTCTTGTGTGATTTTGTCTAGCGTCATGCCACAACCTGTATGGATGTACACACATAATTGGCCTTCCTCACCAAAAAACAAGTCCCGAAGTTCCTGGCAAATCCTCCGTCTGCATCTCAGAAAGTATGTCTGCCTGGGAATGCACGAGGCTTCCACTGTGATCTCTCCCATCAGGGAAGAATACCAGTTTCACAAATGAAAGGGTTGATGGTGGTGTTGAAAGATAGAGGGAGTGTATTCAAACAAGCAGACTCCTGAATTTTCTATTCCGAGAACTATTATATGAGAATACCACTCCCAACCTCTAGTCTATCTGACAACAGCACCGGCGTAAGAATAAAATTCAATGTAAGTAAAAGAAACAAAGGCTTAGCATGACGCCAGTACAAGATTCAGACTCGGTTTCACAAATCCCCGTGGAGGACATGCTTGTCCATTACTGTACACACTCACAACCTGAAAGATCCGCAAAATCGTTGAATCATCAACCGTAGGCAACAGCTCACTGCTTGAAATATTTCATCAAAACCTGGTTATTTCAAGACATAACTGAAAGAGACACGCGTAACTGAAAAAGCTCACCATTTTCTGATTAGCTTCATCTCAAACACCACACAAATATAAAACTGTAAACGTTTTACAACTTACCAGAGTTAGCCTGCCTCATTCCAGGGTGAAGATTAATGTTAGTGGCAAAGCAATGTAGCTCCCTAATTACAAAAGGAAATTTAGAAAACATTTCCTTCCAGTCCTTCAGATTTTGGAATTATTCCCCAGCTTAATGAACATTAGCTGTATTCAAAAGTTGCATTTTTCCCCGTAAGAAGTGCTCTTCATTTTCTATCACCCAAAAGATGGTCCTAAGAGACCAGATGCTTTCTTACCCAGGGTTCAAGTAATATTCTTGCCATCATGATACAAAGCAAGACTTACTCAAAAGTTTCTCTGAAGCCAAACTAAGTCACTATCCTCCCAGACTTTAGGAGGCATACTTGGATAAGCAGAAGACCCAACCTAAACCTCACAGTTTAACTTTCTTGTTTTTTCTGACAGCTTTACAAGATGAAGTAAGAGCGCAATGACCTGTTTCTGCTGCGTGAACTTCTACATAAGTATTTCCCTAGAAATTTAATGCTCCCGTATTTAAGAAAAGTAACTTTGCAGTTTTAACGTGCAAGATCTTTACCTAAGAGGTAACACAGAACTGTCAATGACAACAAAAGGAAAACTACAGTAAAACAGAATTTCCCCTGCCCTCTTAATTCTAGGTTCACACAACTTGTAGCTGTCCTAATAAAACTGATCCTATCCCATCAAGCCTAACACTGCATTAGTCTCAGAAAACTTTAGCTGAAGTTCAGCAGTAGGTCTTAATAGATGTTAGGTAACTATTTGCCCATCCTTTCCGTGTGAGTACTATTGCTCAAAGCATCACCAACCAGATTAACAATACTATACTATTCTGGTTTTCCCCAGTGGAGTGGACCTTACTACCATCACATTTTTTGACTGCTGCTTGTCACTGCCAACAGATGAAAGACCAAAGCTCAACAGCACACCCAGTCCCTATCACAGACTTCTACAGGACAGAATTTCAAGCACTCTTCCTTCCCACTTATGCTGCCCATTGCTTGTTTTCACCAGTGCTCAAAGAAAACCGAGAAAAGAAAACATAACATACAAGACAGACAATGGAACAGACTGCAACAAGTGATGTCAAATATACTGTGCAAACTGATCAATCTACTACTCGCCTTTCCTTTTAAGGACTAGACAAATTCAGCATCTTTTTTACATCACCCCATCTCAAAGCCTGGCTGCAGTTACATACAAAACAACTAAGAAAGGCTTATTTAGCCTCTTTTTGATCTTGAAAAAAAGCTTTGTTTTATGGGTTCTTTCTGCTGAGTGCGTAACAAAAGATAGATTACTGATTTAGCCACTACTTTAGAGTAAAAAACCCCTTTAATAGCAGCATAGTATCTCTCTGTAGCATCTTTTTTTTTTTTCCAACCGCACACTATCTTCAACATTGATCTACGCTTTTAAGTTTGATCGATGAGGATAGCCGTACTACGGCTTATCCCCCTCTGCTTTAATAACCTGAAGGTTGAAACTGTTTTCCATCAAAGATGGTGAATGCAGGAGCAGAAAGGATTACAGGTGCGGGCAGTTACAGAACAAACCCCCTCTCAGTTACTACAGGCTTGTGCCGGGCGCTTCCAGGCCGTTCCTCCGCGTCGATGAGCCTGTGCTCCCGCAGCACCCTGCAAGAGCGACACGGTGCCACGCTGGGGACACCCCACACAGTCGGTACAACCCCGCGGCCCTAATGAGGGCAACCGGCCTCACCGCGCTGCTGATGCCGACATGAAGCATCTCTACGGGGGGAAGAAAAGCCAAAAGTGGGAACCGACCAACCTGGTTTCCCTTCGGTATTTCAGAATTGGGCTGTGAATCCCACACAGGGGCGCGTTCGGAGGGAGTTAGATCAGCGCTTCCCCGAGGCAGCGGGGACCGGCGCGCTGCCCGCCGCCTCCCTCACCGCTCCCCGGGGCGGGCAGCCCTGACCCCCCCTCACGGGGAGCGGCGGCCGCCGGGGCGGG
>VZSZ01001061.1:526623-576565 GCA_013398815.1 Ibidorhyncha struthersii
GTGTCAGCCACCCCTCCCAGTTTGGTATCATCAGCAAACTTGCTGAAGATATACACTGTCCCCTCATCCAGGTCATTGGTGAATATATTGAACAAGATTGGACCGAGTATTGACCCCGAGTATTTTCCCTTACCCTCTTTCTTATCCCACTTACCTTTTACACCCTCGTCTGTCTTGTTTCTGTTAACTTGCACTTGTTCACTCTCCACTCATTTAGGAGCGCTCACTACCACAGGGTTCCTCCTCCCCTCCTTCAGCTGCTTTATTTACTGCCTCTAATTGCGATAGGGTTGTCCCACCTCGAGATACCCTCCACGCTTGCTCAGCCTGCATTGCAGCAGGAACCCCGAGCTCGTCCTTCCTGGGCATGGGTGTGTTTTAAACTTTCTTTTCTTCCACTGGTTCTTTGGAAGTAATTGGCTAATAATCCTTACTCCATCAGGATCACATAAGTGCTTCGTTCTCTCTTGACTGGGACACTTGAAATTCAGGCAAATACAGAGCTTTCAGGGAACTCTGTCGTTTCTCCCCGCCGGGTGGCCTTTGGGCGCAGTCTGGGACGCTGCTACTCAAGCGGTACCGGCGCAAGCAGAGATGAGATGATCTGGATGGTGATATGCTGTCATTGCATTCCTCCTGGCCCAGTTAATCTTAAATGCTTCCTGGAGTGCTCTGGTGCGGAGGGAGAGCACACCTTTGGCTGTGTCGCCTGTGTCATACATGGCTAATCAAGGCATTGCGCTTTATTTGAACTCTTACCGTTTATATGTTTAGGGCTGAACAGCTTCACACGCCCACTGAGTGGCCCTTCGCTGATATTCTCTCCCCCTCTAACAATCGAAGTGTGATGTTCAGGCTGTGATTTCGCAGCGCAGCGTTCTGTAGCAGCAGTAGCATTGGGCTTTGCTTGTGCATTCCCTGGTCCTACTCCAGCATCTTCATTTCCACAGGGTTTGCGTGTTGTGCTGTGAGCTACAAAGGAGTTCAGAGAACTTTGGCACAGGTGACGTACACCATGTACCTACGCACTGGCTGTTTTCCAGGCCTGCTTTATATCTTGCTTCACCAGATACTCCTTCAAATCAAATGCAGCCTTTGTATCAGTTCAGATGATAAATTACATTAATTTTATTGTAAATGAGTTAAGAGCAGACACGATCAATGAATGCAACGCAATAGGCATGGCCTAGGTTCTGAAAAAGAGAAAATACCAGAAGGGAGAACTGCAGGCACCAACAGAGGATGTGTATGCAGCGAGATCGGGAAGAGACGTTGAGGGAGGCTGAGGAAAGGGAACACGCCTGTCTTTTGTTGCCTGTATCTGCTTTGCTGTGATGGAGGAAAAAAAATGTGATCGAGGAAAACCAGCGATGAATTTAATGGAGTGAACACAACTCAACAGTCAAGTATTTTAATAATAGGGTACATACAAACCCACGAACACACTGCTGCTCGGAGTCCAAACGCTGAACAGCTCCGACTTGCACATTCAACTGCTGTAACAGCAGTTACCAGCGCATTCACCTGCTCTGTCCTTTGGCAGGTCAGGACCTTGCCCAGGAGTCTTTTGCAGCGTGTCCAGTGTTTGCGTTGGGCACGCGTCCACGTGGACAGCACAGACTTTGCTGCCCACAGAAGTTATAAAGTACATTCAGTTCCATCTTGCACTCATTCCCGCTCCCGCCTGCATTTTCACAATGATCGTATTTTCCAATATTCAGTTAGAAACACTGGCAAAACGTTAGTAGGGAAATAATTTAGGAACTAATTCAGTTCATCACAGGCTCCTGCCATGCAGGTGCTGGTACGCAGCTGGCAGGGACGTGCTCTGCAGATAATTTTTTCCTAAAGGAAGGAGTTTGATGTATGAGTACAGGTCACCTCCTGTTCCCGTTCCCTTCAGTGGGAAGCGGTCTGACTGTAATCATCATAAAATACACGGGGACTCAGAAAGTGACTTTCAAAACCCCATTTAAGACCTGAGGTTAAAAGTAAAGAGCAGTGTCTGCAGAACATTCCTTTCGCATAAATGCATTATGTGGGTACAAGGGTAGTATTAAATTATGCAGAATGACATTTTCCTCTGGAAATTAGCCCTAATAAGTGTTCAATATGGGAGCATAAGGGGTGAAAGTTCATAGAAACTTCTGAAGTAAACTGGTTACTTCTAAAAGTTACTGGAGAGCTCAGTACTCCCAGTTAAACAGCCCGCTGTGTGACGGCATTAAGTGCGCATGGTTTCACTTCTAGTTGGACCAAAACTGAAAGACTCCAACTCACCCTACGCTCTCTGGAAAGATGGCGAGGAGCGTTGGCGAAGCAATGCGCAGTCCTGGAACGCTTCAGTCGGATTCCTCTCGTCTGCTGTGAGGACGAGAGCTCAGGCCTCGGAAAGTGAGGCTCGTTCTTTGTTACTCAAACCAAACATCCTCAGCAGAATAATATTCCTCAGTAAAAAAAGATGAATAGACCTTGGCTCCGCAACAATCGCAGTTCACCCCCAGTAAACAGCAAACACTGTCTGGGGGGGGGCCTAAAGATCTCAGCCTTTTTAACCAAAAGGATTCCAGAAGTAAAAGAAAAACATTTTCATCAGTCAAGTGATCAATACCAGCAAAGTGCCATTTTTCCTAAGTTAGTTCAGAGCATCTCTAGATACTGAAAAATATTGAGGGGTGAAGTCTACTCAGAAACATTTTCTTACACCTAAACAGCTAAAAATATTCGGGGTAGGTAAAACCCAAACTTAATCTGCTCCCAAAACCAAGAAGCCCTTTAGAATAATGATCTTTCACAGACCTCTCCTCCTGGGCAAGGGAACGCACAGGGAGGCACAGGAATCAATCACACGTTTCACAGTCCTGCTGGTTAAAACAGAATCCATTTCTACAGCGTCTCACGTCCTCAGGACAGATCACCTCTGCCATCGAAGAGGCGTTCAGCAGAGTCCCTGGGGGAGCTTACTGCCACCTCCAGCTGCAGCACGGTCCTGGCTGTGAAAAGAAAGGAAGCTCTGGAGCCATCGCTGTGGTCTCAGACCGACAGGTACTGCTTGCTGCCCATCCAGGGGAAATGGATGTGCAGGAACTTGAGTTTAAGGACATTTTATTCATTCTTTTCCATGGCTGAGGCCTCTCACGACCCACGTGAAGAGTCCTAGATCAACGCTTTTGTTGCACTGTCACTTTAATCTGGTACGTGCGGCACTGCCGCAGTCACTCCTCCTTTCTCTACCCTCATTTACTTATTCCTGTCCCTCCCTTATGCTGGAACAAACATTTTTCTAGCTTTGTAGTAAACTGATCTGATCTATTAAAAGCGACACGGTTTCTTTTGTTTACCGCATCAGCACTGGTACTTGTGCCAGTACAAGCAGAGCGCCTTTTTGGTAGCACTGCTGTTTATTCATGCTTGTGGAGTTACACTGTGATTCTACTTCTCACAAATTCAAGATTCAGACCCAAATTCCAGAAAGTAAGGGTGGAAATTCTCTACATACAGTTTTGCATCACTGAGGAGGCTGATTTCTATGATTTTGCCAGTCCTGTGTCCACCACACATCAACAGCACTTGTAATAATGTTAAAAAAGGAAGTCTGGGCACGGTTGTTCGAAAACTGCAAATTCATTCTGGCTTTCTGCATACTAATTTATGCAGACAGGCCCAAAGCTGTCTGCATGGAACAGGGCCAAAAGACTTTATGCTAAAAAATAAAGCATATATATATAAAAAAAATATGTCGCTGGAACAGTATCTGGGCTTTCACGCAGCTGCGTCCACAGGGCCTGGGTGGCGTTTGCCGGTAGTGCTGCTGACCGCTTTTCCTTAATCCAAAGTTCTCACCTACCACAAATTATCCCCTCCACACACCCCACAAAGAACAAGAGCCGCTATTTTTAGTTCTTAGCACTCCATCTCCCAAGCAGAGCTGTGCTGATGTCATCTCAGATGGCAGCAATCAGCACCAGACCCTAAGGTCGCTGCTTTTAGGCCAAACCAGCTATTTCAATTCAATATCATCCAGAATTGCAGGGAACAGTTGATATTTACCTAGGCAGAAAAGGTGCTGGAGAAGACTTGACAATGTTTTTCACAGAGTGAGAAAGTGAGATGAAGTCTAAGAGAACAGTTCCCATTATGTACTACAGGAACATTTTTATACATGAAAGATACGAAGAAAATTTTCACACTTTTAGTTCAAAATTTAAAGTCTTAGAGAAAGTGGAAGAGTTCTGAAGAAAGGGCTTTTCATTACTATTAAAACCCTCATATTTTATAAGCAAACTGAAACCTGTTAACCTTTTACTTCAATGTTTATAAATGGAAAAAATAATGGATCCATTTACTGCCATTATTCCAGTACAGTACTCGGGCTGGAAACAGTAAAAGTACCGCCTGCATTATTCCATTAGCATAAGCCACCTTTAAGGTCAGGATGCTTCTATACCTGGTTTGCAGTAATCAAAATGCACGTACATTTATACATGCAAAAGGACTCGGCAAGAACCGCTAAAACCAACTGATGTTTGTAGGGTTTAATTTCTTCCATCTACAAGAATCTACAATTATAAAAGTCTCATCTTCAAACTTTACAGTACATTTACATTAGCAAATACCCCACAGCTTTCCTTACTCCTCCACTCCTGTACAAATCATACACAATAAAAAGTTTCAGTTTTGTCGTACAAACATCATTTTACACTTTAATACAGACGAAAATACTGTTCTCTGGCACCTCATTTCCTCCGCGGTGCCTGTGTATTACAGTACAGAGCTCTCTCAATCCACGCTTCTGGAATCTTCAGCAAGTAATATGGACTGATCAACAGGCCACAGCTACTGCGACTCCAAAGTTTTAAATAATGAGAAAATCTACCACTTGTTTGTATAACAATCAACAGTTTATTAATGGATATGGTGAAATTTTAGCTATCCACCAAAGATGTGTAAAAAATTGTCATGAAAGTAAAAATAAATAAAGCTGTTTTTAAAATCAGTCTTGTTTTACATCTCAGTTCAGAATGCAACATTTAACACAAAACTGTCATTAAAGTTTTAAAGAAGTCTACTGATATTCAAATTACAGCTTTTATGACAAATCTAATGAGAACTGAAACTGATTTGGTTTTAGGTTTAAAGACTTTCACATTCAAATACAGTGTCTCGTTTAGCACAACACTTCCTTTGACAGTGATGGGCAACAGTGATGACATATTGCTGTATTTTGACATAAGGCACTATGATATGAATATGCCATACACTTGCCTTATGTCACATATATCCATTGCTGACCAGTGACTTCTGTCAAATACAAAATGAAAAAGTTTCAGAATACAGTGCATTTTAATGAAGGACATCATGTGAAGTCTTCCAGCAAATGTTTTGAAGACATTTTGAAATACAAGCCTACATTTTAACATAAGCTTTTGTCATGCTGCTTTTTTTGCGACATCACTGGGGGGAATAGACTCATCATCCATCACTAAGTCCCAATACACATTCTCAACCATCCTGCTCCGTTTCGATTGCAGTCACTGTTCTTGAGACAAACTTGACCCAGAAACTTTGTTCAAGTTCTCCTACAGACGTGTATACATTCACAGCAGTCATTCACTTTCATTCTCCTTTTGTTTGGCACCTGTTAACAGAAGAGGAAAGCAAGCGTGATTTCCTTACGCACGTAGCACTTGGCATCTGGAAAAGCACTGCTCATTCCGAATGCTGCAACTTTGTCCGACCATGTTATCAGAATCTTAGTACTGGATACCATTTATAAAGAAGAGACCGCAAGATTGCAAAATGCTAACGTGAACAGCGTGAGGAAGGCCTCGAGACCATTATTGCTTCTAATTTCATTGACAAGGTAGTCTAAGTGACTCTTCTGGGAAGTTACTAAAAGTGGCTTTGAAGATACTCACCAGCACAAAAATTTATTTTAAAAAAAACCAACCAAAAAGCCACACCCCAACCCTGTCCACCAGCTTAGAAGCCAACCTTAATCACCATAATAGCCTCAAAAAATGAAGTCCTGCTTGAGAACAAACCATATTAGAATTCAGTTTAACTACACTGTTGGACCGTTGAGGGACCCATTTTTCCTGGCTCAGAGGCAGATTTGGCTTACAGTAGGGAGCCGACAGCCCTCTTCGGCAGGACTGAATAGCACCGCACCTCTTCTTCAAGTACTCAAACTAGCCACGTGCTGGGCAACGACTGAACCCTATGGGGAGTTTGGCTCCAGCATCCAACTCTAGACAGCAAGAATCTCTTGCCAGCATCCTGGAGTTACTGCTTGTAACGTATAATCAAACACTGAAAGATGCATTAAATATGTCCAGTTTTCACATCACAACTGATACTTTTTTCCCCTAACATAGGCTGGTCTTAATTCCTGCCAGTCAATACATTTTCCATTCTAGTCTGTGAAGAAGTCTTTTAGGGCATGATTTATCTGGTCATTCTTACACATCCACTTTAAGAGGTAAATCAAACTCCGGACTCTACAAACTAGATCTACCTTGCAGACACCCTCACTTCATGAGACAAATCCCAATCTAAAATGGGGCAGTTGCCTGTGGAACTGCAATCTAATGCCTAACTGCTCCGAACAATGCCTTCCCTCACCTCACCTCTTCCAGTGGCATAATCCTGCCCCCTCTGTTGCTTTAACTCCTGTACTCAGTACTAGACTCTTCTGCGAGCCAGACTGACAAAACTCTGCAGCTTTTTTGCTGGGTCAGTTTTCTGTTAGATCAATGAGTTAAAGCAGCTCACGGAGAGATCTCACGAGGCTGGGTGCTGTCACACGCTAAACGCCAGAAGCACATGGCACAGAGCATGGGAGCAGGAAATGCCCTTTTCAATTACAGAGCACTGTTACATCATCTCAGAGTTGCAACTTAAGTGTCCATGTAATTCCAGTATAACAAAGCTCTTGGTTTGTCCGTATCCAGATTCATCTTTTCTGTCCAAACTTTGCTCCATTAATAGTAAGATCTACACTCCTTGGATCCTTCCACCCTCCAGTCATGAGGGAAACTACCTCCTCTGCCTGGAGAGACACCGTCTGCACGTCTTTACATCTCCCTCTTAGGAGGGACACATACCCCTCCATTCTCCTTCTAGGCAATGAGCCCATTTGACCCAGGCCTTTGGGCTGGTTCCTCGTGCTCATCCATGCCTTTCGCAGAAAACTG
Source organism: Ibidorhyncha struthersii (assembly GCA_013398815.1). Classification (NCBI taxonomy): domain Eukaryota; kingdom Metazoa; phylum Chordata; class Aves; order Charadriiformes; family Charadriidae; genus Ibidorhyncha; species Ibidorhyncha struthersii. The sequence continues at coordinate 533,820 of VZSZ01001061.1, forward strand.
GGTTACTTGGGTTAGATTGCAGTTTCACAGGCAACTGCCCCATTTTAGATTGGGATTTGTCTCATGAAGTGAAGGTGTCTGCAATGTAGATCTAGTGTGTAGAGTCATTAAAAGGAACTAGATGCACTGACATAATACTTCCAGCAGTATCATGGATTACTTCTTTTCAGAGGAGAAATCTTACTATTTTAAAAAGCAACATTAACTTTTTTTAAACCTACAGAGGATAAAGACTTCTACATTATCATGTTATCTATCGGTGCACATAAGAGATCCAGTTAAGCTCACATTTAGAATTCCTTTTTTGAAGGATGTATCCAGCTCCATTTGCTTAGTCTGATATTTTTTCTGAGGCAAAATTGCAATCCTCAAGACAGTTTTTGTCCTCCTCACAAAGCCAAAAGAGAGCTTTGCTTTAGTTGTGACACTGAAGTCATTTATGTGGTCAAAGTGAAGTTCCAATTAAGAACATAAAGCAATTAGTAACTTGGGCAAAACGTAAAAAAAAAAAAAAAACACAACAAGAAAACCAATACAACCCTCCTCCTGTCCCAAAACCAGCATAAAAGTAACAGAAATAAACCTATTGTTGGATACTCTTGCTAAAAGGAACCAGATCACGTTTAGTAACACGCTAGAGATTTCTACTAGAATAATTCTGGTGGTCTGGGGTGAAGTCTCCAACATAGCTGTGCCAACCAAAACCCACAGCATAGCTGGACAACTGCAGGACTCCGAGGAGGCGGTTTTGCAGCACTAGTGGAAAGCACAGCTGCACCTACACTGGGAGCACTGGCGAGAGTACAGAAATTGAGGAAGGTGGGGAAGGCGCCCTGTTGTACATATTGTCTATACGTGCAACGTTCAACTTCATCCTGTTTTTCCTGTTAAAACATTAATCAAGACCTTTTTCCCTAAAAAGAAGATATATGAGCAGCAATGACATGAAGCTTTTACGTACTACCAAATGACTTATGGCGAAGCTCTGAAGGCAACATCCATACCTGCTGGCGTGAGTACCAAAGCTTGTAGAATGTCAGAAAGGGAGATGATACCCACAATGCTATCTGCTTCATTCACTACCACCAAACGATGTACCTGCAAGCAGGGAAAATATTTTGAGATATTTGCCTGATTTAAAATAATAGCTAAAGCAAAGAAAAACAAAAACATCTTATTAAAGTAATACAGTATGAAGACAAGTAGGAAAAAAAAAAGAATGGTTCAAAGCAATATCAATCTCGCACATCAGTACAAACGTGCTTACCCTACATAAATGAAAACTAGTGCACATTTAAAAAGCACGCAGCTATCTGACATGGTAACAAAACAGATTTGAAGATTTGAAGCTAAGCCAAGATCTGGGTCTTTAAAATACTTCTGCTCTCAAAAAGTGGCACTCTCATCAAACACTTTTCCTCAACTTACAGGCTGTGCCCAACTCAGACTGCGATCTCAAAAAAATAAGACACAGTATAAAATGAGGCTTCCTTCTGAAAAATACTTTCTCAGAGAGAGGCACTAAAACATGTTGTATCTTGACATGTCCAGGTCAGTTTTAACCTAATTTTTCTTGTAGCGCTAGACAATTGAAACTGAGTGCCAGATTGGTTTTAAAAGCCTCGTTTTGCATGAGGACAGAAAAAAAGATTCAGCTTATTTGTGCAAACTCACTGTAAGGTTAATAAACCCAAGGACACAAGTTGGAAGAAAGATTTATCAACACTAAGACTATATTTTAAAATAATGATTTTATCATTACAAATCTATTCTAGGAAACAATTATATAGTACAAAACTTTTGTCCTAACTGTGGGGAAAGCAGGTGGATGGCTCCTATATCCTGAGGCTCATCAGCCAGAGCAGGCTCCAGCAGCGAAACACCACCGCAGAACCAGCAGAGCGCTCTCGTGTCAATCCTGGCACCACTGCAAGTGCGCACAGAGTTGTATAACCTAAACATCACAGCTAAACCAGCCCATAAGTAAGCGATCCTAAATTAGGGTGTTTGTCAAGAGTTGAGAGCCTACAGTGTGTTTACTTTTTACCTAAGTGAAGTCTCTGTCTTCACTATTGGAAGTTCAAATAATCAGATATAATGGTGAAGAAAGCGAAAAGAACTGTTCTCATCTTCTCACAGAAGTGATGGCAAAAAAGCCGCATCAGTCTTGACTTAATAGATATGTTACTATGGTTGAGGTCAACCACTTCATTGCTAGTCAGATACAAGAAAAGAGGAGCTCTGAATTATTTGAACAGTCATACCCACCTGACACAGGGAGGAACAAAAAAGAGGGGGGAAGGGAGAGAAAAATATTGTTGCATTTTCTTTTTGATAAGAATACATTGGTGATATTTCAGACAGGGTTATTAGTTTTTGTATATACACATATTTAATCATTTTATTCTTCTCTCAGTGTAATGCATTCAAGAAAAATGGACAATGCAGTTGTTTCATTTGTTTCATTTCCAGTAAGATCAAGCACTGGTCTGACAGCTAAAAATAGGGTGTAGTTTTCACTGACTCATTTTTACATATAGTCTCACTATGTTTAGACTGAACCAAAGGGTAGGAGTTGTTCTTAAAACACAAATGTCTAAAGCTTAAGATAGTAGTAAAATTATTCAAATTTGAAATGTGTATATCAGCAATGCTAAAATTATTCAATTTCAGGAAGAAGCTCAAGCAGATGTAGAAAGTTAAAAGGAAAAATTGTCTAATGGAGGTTCTAAGGGGATATTAACAAAGTGGAAGTTTCACTTATATCAAGTATATGTACTGTTACAGCCCCGAAGATGGAAAAAAAAATAATCTTGTAATTGAAGAATTTAAAGAATCTAAATGGATTTGATCACACCTCAGAGACAACTGCAACTGGTAATACTGATTTTCTTCTGCAGAGAGGAATAACAGGGGAGGAAGGCCTATATACTCATTCACCTCCATGTGTAGGAAAAGTTCCCAGTACTAACAAACAAGATAAGCAGCACCAAAAGAATGGAAAGCACACAGATAAAGCGTTTACAAGAGCAGTTAGTGCAGCCTTATTCATAAGAATTTATTTTCTGGCCCTGTTTCACAGTATTTGTATGAGAGCAGTGCAGGACTCCATACGCATCAAGTAATTGTACCCATTAAATTCCCTGAATGATAGGCCAATCAACTTAGCTATAAGATGGAGTTTAAAGAATTATTTGTCTGCAAAACTTATGGCAGGCTTGGAAGAAACTAGATTCTTTTAAAAAAGCTTTGCATTCAGTTCAGTTAATGACATAAACCAGAAATACAAATAACCGAGTGTTATTACGGATGTACTGTACAATATTTTGTACAGCCCTATAAGCATCTGTAAGAAGTCTACAAAGAAAACTGATACCTAACACATGTAGTTAAGAAAAAAAATACTTTCACCAAGTAACCAAAATAACTTAGGATAAGTTTGTATTATTTCTTAGTTTGGTAATACAACTTTTATTTTACAGTGAAGTGGAAAAATAAAAAGCGAACTCACCTCAGCCTTCACTATTCTATCCACAATGGTCTCCAGTGTTTCCAGCATACTACACTTTACAACACCTTCAAAATACTGAGAACGGTGCTGTAGGGCTTGTGTCACCGTGATATCTAGGTTATTATATGTTTTTTCAGCAGCAAGATTCTGAAAAAAAACAAACCCCAAGGCACATAACACATCTCAGTATTTCATAATAAAGTACTCTTTGGCATCAAGTAGATACACATTTCTGGTGTAAATTGAGGCTGTTCTAAGTCACGTATTAAACAAAGCAGATGCTCTTCAGCTTTTGGGAACAGTCAAGCATGCAATTATGTTAAACACCATATGACAGAAAGGGTTAATTGGTAAAACTGTTTTGTGATATGCATTAGGCCAATGAAATACTCCTTACTTTGCTACCTGGTATTTGGCTTGCTGTGACTCATCCTGCTTTTGCCATGAGTAGAAAATGTAAAGATGAAGTTCTACAGACTTTAGAATGTACAGAGTATACCTTAGGAATATACAGGTTTTGGTTGTTTGTTTTTCATAGGATAGGGGAGGACACCAACTGCTCTGAACACCACTCATGAAGTAGATCTTAGTGGAGATCTAAGTAGAGAGCAAATTAAAGGTTTTCTTCACCTTTTGTATTTGCGGGCTCAAACTCCCTCTCCTGGACTGTGCTGGCACTACAATTTGACAACAACGTGTGTGTGCACATATATATTCTAATAAGTACTATAAAAATAATATAAATTAAAACTCATCACCACCACCACTAAAAGTAATAAGATTAAAAGAGGTTGAAAGCTGACATTCTCAACTTTCATTTTAAGCACAGGACCATGCCTGTAGTAAGGGGACTTTGTCCAGACCTTACCAGACCTGCACCGTATTTGTAGGTGAGACCATAGCGGTATTTGGATAGTGTTGGCACATCCTGGCCTACTGATTTTCTGTACCGAAGCACTGAAGGAACAACACAGGCAGACCTTTAAAATGAGAACTCTGGACCAAGCAATAAAATGAATTTAATTTTTGGCTAGAATATACTGTGATTGGTCAAGTTTTTGGATTGAATTACACTGAATGTGACAAGATAGGTTTGAGATGATTATGAAAAGAATACAAGCAGTTTTAGTTAACTCATTTAACTAATTCCTAATGAAGGACATTAAAACATAAAAAGCCTCCCTAAACTTAAGTCACCCTACACACGATAACTAGTGTAATATAAAGCTATTTCTGTACCATCACACCATTCCCAGGTTTCTCCCATCAAGAACCTGAAAATGAATTCAGAACTCTATTAAAATGAAAGAAAACTATCAACTTAGCCTGCTGTATATACAGGCATAGCTTAAAAAGTTGATTTAACTGAGCATATCAGCCACACAGTTTAAAGTTAAAAATCATCAGTTAAATCTTGCAAATTCTGTATTTATTGGAAGATCAGATTATACATTTCAGATTATTTTTTTTTCCTCTTTTAAAGCTTGAAGATCAGGTTGAAGCAGACTGATGAAAAACTGGAAGTCTCAGAGGTGATTATCTTTTAAGAATAGAATCTTTTTCCCCCATTTAATAAGCAAACTAGTATACATGAGGAAAATCTCAAATAATTGATAGATGCCCTAACTCTTTCCCACGTTACTAGCTGGGAGCAAACAATTATATCCTAAGGCCTTTGTGGTGTTTTTTTGTCCATGATCCCAGTACATAATTTTTCCAAAGGAATGATCCGGCATTTCTGTTGCCCCATCAACTTAAAATGATAAAAGATGTGAAAACATCAGGAACCATCTTTCTTTTGGTGTCTTTGACAAAGAATGGGAAACAAAGTAAACACGTCCTGCCTCAAAGTTTAATGCAGTTACAAAATAAATCGAAACACTGAACCCACCAGCTGTGAAATTTCATTGTTTTTGATATGTTAGATCACTTTCGCTACAGCTACTACCTATTCCCTGACCAGCTTTTATGGCAGAACAGGATCTTACACAATAGAGAATCCCACAGAACAAAGAGACAAACACCTAGAAAAGACAGGCAAGAACAGTGACATCATGAAATTTTCAGTATTAAGAGCACAGTTTGCAGCCAGAGATATTTATAAGCTTAAAGTATTTCCATTTGGGACTATTCTCCACATTTCTGAAAGCATTCTACGCAGTGTTTCAGACATCTGGATTCTTTGTCAGCACTAGCAGGCTGGTGGAATAAGCAACTTGGGCACTTAAATATCTAAAAGGTAATACAGCTATCAGAAGTTCCAGTTAGAAGGCAGGTGCATACAGGTAGGAGTGGATGGGGATAAAAAAAAAAAAAGCCCTAAATATATTTTTCAATTTTCTGAAGACCACAAGAATAGAAGATCCCTTGCTCTCCGAGGTTCGCAAATCACGGCATGAATCTGACTACGCTGTTGCACTCCTGAGGAAAAACCAGGAACAGGGGCCTGAATTATATCTAAACCAGAAGGAATACAGGTGCAATACTCTGGAGTCAGAGACTCACACAAAAGAGTGGGCCAAGTAGTTTTAATTCACTGAGAAGGCCAAGTTGTACAAAGTACCCAGACTGCATGGAGAAATATGCATTCTCTTTGAAAACAGACTGTGGAATGGCAGCAGCTGGAAAAATAAAATCCTCTCTCAAAACCAGAAACAAACATAGCCCATGCTCTCTTTTTCTAAGAATACAGCCAGATCTAATTTTGGGTAACATCCAGAGCAGTAGATGCCTGTGTGCAGGTAGTATTACTAAGGATAGCATAAATGAAAAATAATTAAAAAATGCTGTGCAGGGTGACTTGAATCTGTTTTATTCAGTTTGTTAACTAAAGCCTAAGGAACAAAATAGCCAAAATTGACACATTAACAAATAAATTTGCAAATGTTTACTGAATATAAAATATTTAATACAATTTAATAGATATACTTACAATTACATCGAATTTGGAATAAATATCTACAACTTTTCCTAAAAAGAAAAACGAAAGTTAAAGTGCTTAAAATACAAAATTAGTTTTCTTGCTTCCTGCTTTTATTTGTTATCTTATAATTACACAGAAAGAAAACAGACAGGTCAAGAAGGAAACATGGAAAAAAAAACCCAACCTACCAAACCATGAACTTCTTCCAAGCCTATCAACCTACATCTTGCATAAATATGTCTTTATATTCCTTTTGTCCCCCCATCTTTTTTTTTTTCCTTTTTTTTTTTTTTTTTTAACCATCCAGCGGTAGTTCTCCAGACCCGTCCGCCTCTCCTNCAATCAATCCAGGGTTCAGCACCATTTATCTTACCACACTTTTGTATACAGAAGACCCAACACATACCTGACTCGTCCACAACAGGTAACGCCGATATCCTTCTCTCTACAAATATATTCAAGGCTTTAATGATAGGAGTGTCTGGATGTATGAAGGCAATGTTGTGGTAAGTTCCTATTCCAAGTTCATCCAGATTCTTCTTCATAAAGGCAGGCTTTGGCATCTCTGACATCTAGGAAAGTCAGAATGAATGTATTTACAGTTTGGTTTTCTACACCTACCCTGTTTTCATATGATTGATATATACCTTAGGAAATCCGTATTTACTCATCCATCTACAGACTCCAAATGACTGGTACAGATTGTTAAGAATAATCTGCTACTAGATTAATGTAAAGCCAAAACAAGCTCAGATCTAGTGTCATTACTTCTGTTCAAAGAAGCTCTAAATTAAGACTATGTAACTAAGTTTTTTGCTCATTTATTTATCTTTATAGTAACCCATGACTAGAAGCTTTTGATCCTAAGCTCTATCATTCCCACTGAAACTGAAGAGAGAAGACAGCAAAACATACTATAGGACAAATGCTTATTTTGAACTCTTGTTGCTTTGTTTGGCCTCCTATTCATTCCTGTGACAAGCATAAGCTACAGTGAGTAATGATAATCTCGTCTCTGGGAAACAAGTCATTTTTCTGTTCATGTAAACAAGCTTCTGAAGCTGAGTAGATCTTCCAGAAAGGACAGCAAACTACTCCAATAGCCAAGGCAAGTCCTTGGTGTTTCTGTTTCTTTAAATGACTGAAACAAAGTAAAGGTCCTACATCAAGCTTTAATTTCTCATCAAAAAAAAAAAAAAGATATGCACAGACACAACGAACATGGAAGTTCATCAGGAAGTTTCTGTACTAAGACTTAAAGATGTCTACTGAGGGGAAAAAAAAAATCAGTTAAACAAAGCATAACTTTAAATACTTACAAAAAGCTGGAGGAACTTGAGGATTCTTTTATGGGTAAGTATATAAAGTGCATTTCCACTGACGGGATCTATAACTGGCAATCTGTGGATTTTGTTTTTGATCAATGAATATACAGCATCAAAAAGGCTGAGAAGAAAAATATTATTCTTTTTAAAAAATGAATTCTAGCTGACAATAAGTAATGTCAAGTGATATATACACGTATTTACAAGCCCCCATGAAGCACATATCATGAGTAATTATTTGTATTATATTTAATGTTATAGAAAACAGAAGTATAGGATTTTGGATTAAATTTTGCAGCTGGTAAAACAGTTCAACAATTATATGCTCATGAACATCTAAAACCAGTAAGAAAATGTGATGGAAAGTGACTTTTTGTGGTAGAAAGAATAGCAGAAATATTTCTGCAGAAGTGTAAATTGTTTTTCCAGTGGGTGTTTTGCTCATAGTATCCCTGCACTGAGAATAGATACTTCTGTTCAGAGACAGGCAAATAGTGGAAAACAGTGTTCTTGCCCGTAATGCATCTCAATCCCAAACTTCTATAACATTTTCTAGGAAGAGCATTTTTATGGATAAGTGCATATATGCAATTAAGCCAGAACAATTATCTAATCATTTCACTGAATTATCGTTAGGGATTGGCAAAAAGTTCTTTTCAGGAGATCTGATACATTCCTACAGACACTGCAGACTACGATTTAGTAATACTCCAACCTGTGCAAGTCTGCTCTTGTTGCACATAAATAAGGAATAATGGCACTTTAAAAACTATTTATTTCAAATTCCATCAAGAAGAAAAAAGGACAGTCATTTATATTTTAAGGAACACAGCCTAGTAGTAAAGCAGGAGAAAACACACAGATACTGCCTTTCCTTTAGTTAAGAAAAGTTACTTGTGTTGAAAAGTACTGTAAGTTTTCAATTACTATGAAAGCTGAGAACAAGACAGCTGAAAAGCTCTGTACAGTTTTTGATTTTCATGAAACAAACATGACTTGCAGGCTAGTTTGAAGGGTCATCATGTTGCCTTTTTTTGCATATTTTTTGGCAATTAGTTTTGGTCCATGTCTAGTTTGTTTACCATAACAGTTACACTGATGAAAGGCAAAAGTTAAACTAAAATTTCTCTTCTTTGGATAATTAAAAAAAGTTCTCACTCACAATAAAAAGCTCCCACACCTTGATTATACTAAAAGACAGTCCTTTGTTATTATACTCTACAGTGTAAATTGTTTCTTATTATATAAAGAAGTCTTAAATTCAGTGTTGAGATGGAGTTAGCTTATTTCAAGCTAAGCAGACAGAAAAGCAAAATCCTACCTTGCATCTGGGGAGATGTTCACTAAAGGTTTAAACGTCTCTTGTAAATAAAGCTCTGTGTATAGAAAATTAATAGACCATTACCAATTTATATGAAAACATTAGATTTTTTATGAAAGCACTTTATGAATTCGTTTGTAGAAAATTAAGTGGGAGAAAGAGCGCAATATATAGTTACTCTAGTCTACCACTTATGCATAGTCCTCTATATTGACATTAAAAACAAGTTTTAAAAGCAGGACTGATTACCACCAGAGGTCACTGCAACAACAGCAAAGAATTCTTTACCATTTCCTCTTCTGAGAGGGTCTGCAGCATAGAGTACTTCTAAATATTATTTCATGGCATATAGTCTATTTTTGACATACAGCTTCCTCCCTGCATTCAGCACTTCTGTTCACACCCACCAAGTTCTACGAATTTCTAGTCGCATCATGCAATTCACTCAGGCATAGCTTGTTGCTCATCCATTGGTTCACTCAATATGTAGCGTCATCTATTCATTCTGCATCCTGGCTCAAATACATTTCCATTCCACATATACTCATCAACTCTACAGCCATACGTACTCCAGTCTCTTTTTTTCTTTCTTAAAGAGCAAGGTGGTACCAGTCATGAACAAGTGGTGAAGTATTATATAGCCCAGACGATTCTAGTCTACGTACTGTTTCAGGTAGAAAAATAAGCAGCAGGAGCCAAAAGACAAGCTTTTACTATTTCTGCATTCATTAAAAAGTATGTGGAGAGACAACCTAACTCTATGATTAATTAAAAGTCCACTATACTGAAAAACATTAGAACATTTCAAATTATCAACCAAATAGTAAATGTTCTTACCCCTCCAAGTCTCTATCTTGTGCTCCTCCAATTCATAAATCTGAACCTACAATGGGCAGATGGAAAGTTTAGCTTGAAGTATTAATTTAAAACCCAACATCATTAACTATATTATAATCATCTGAATATTTCCTTACGTTTCAATGCAGGCAATCTAACAGAGTAAGAACAGTCCAGAATAACATTTCTTGGCAATAACAAGAAGACAGGGTGCAATCCTGCTCAGTGCAGAGTACTACACTGGACCTATCATTTCAAGGGACAGGAAAGATCTTTTACCTGCCTAGGTTTGTAGTCTAGATCTCTAACAGACTCAAAGGCATCTCCTCGGTAATTTATCTCACCTTAACACAATCATGCCACAGTAAACCCTCTAATGATCCCTCACACCCCCAAACCAGTAAAAACCTTAATATTAAAAAGTCAAGTGATCAGGGTAAGGGATGAAATTTACTGTTGCTTGATGACAACCAAGCAAGAACAATTGGTTTAGTGCTCAGTTCAATCAGAAGAACCAACATTGTATTCCCCCCCACCCTCAAGTTTAATCTTTTACTGATGTTAGATTCTTCAAATATTTTCAGACACTGCATCTAAGCCATGCACGCTCTCAGCGCTTCTCCTGTGCTCATCTGACCTGAGTTCAGCTGAACCAAACAGGCAAAAAAAGTTACAAAAATGTTGTCAATTTTCTGCTAGTTTAGCTTCCTTAACTGGCTCGCAAAAAGGACGGGCAAATGATACTGTACAAAGGATGTGGCGAGCCTGCATCTTTTGATGGCAGCATATTATCAGATCACATTAGCAATAACATCAAACCACCCTCAAGAGTCCAGTCTTTGAAGTTTAAAACACACCAAAACCAAAAAAGACACGGTCACAATAACCAACTTCCTGCTGTTCAGCAGCCGTTTCACAAATTTCATTGTCAAAAGATTGTATCACCTTCCTACAGTAGCTCCTTCCATCTTGCTGATGGTTTTCTAAAAGACATTCCAGATGTGAAAGCTGCCTTTCTCTAAAGGTATCAGGCTGCAAGCCAGCCACTCGTAATAGTAATTGCATTCGCTATAGCCTAGGCCAAAGGTGCCTCTCATCCCTCTTCTCTGTCAGGCACCTCTGCAAACGCTGCTGAAGCTGAAAAGTTTTCAGGTGAGGGGTACAAGTCTCCATAAAGCCTACTACATTCATCTTTGAGCTAAAGGAGACAACGCTTAGATTACTCTCTGGAATTAGCATCCTTCGAAGAGTATAAGGGAACGTTAAATTGATATACTATAATTGGACTCCTAAAATATACCATTTTTGGCGGATATAAAAGATACCTAGTAAAGTCAGTTAAATCATCTTTAAGGGCACTTGACAAAAAAAGGCAGTTAAGACAGTGGAGTAGAGTTCAGAAGATCGACTGAAGTTGTCAGAATAATAGGAGACCGCTTTAGATGCTGATGGGATGAGGCTAATCCTAGTTCTTAGATCACACTATAGGGAGAAACTACCTGGATGTTCCTTATCAGTCATTTAAAGGTATTATCTAGTACATGAACAGCAACATGCTTCACACTGTACGTGTTGTGATGCATTTAGAAAGAACAACTAACACACTTAAGAATTCTATTTTCAGCATAATTTTACCTATTAAGACTAGAGCATTCCTTGACAGAACATTATTTTCCTTTTTTTTTTTTTAGTAGAAAACTGCATCAGTCATTTAAGTCAAATGTTGTCACCTCAACTATTCGTCCTTACTTCTGCCATTTTAAGCACAACTTATGGTACCAGGTGTTAGACAATGAAAACAGGAGTGACAACAGTCGGACCTTACGTGAAGTTACATTAAAACATTGGTAGTATTGAGGCTGAGGGTTGTTACAGTATGGAAACCATTTTAAGGAAGTTACCAGCGTGCAATCACTTTTCATTTGTTTCTCCCCCCCCCCCATGGCAAAAAAAAAAAAATTCTTAACAAGAAGAAAGGACAGTACACCACAACATTGGCATTTGACAAGAATTCCACTATAAATTTAAAAAGTTTTCAGGAGCTTTGAGAAGCCCAATACATCAGATGTCTGCTTCATGCAACTGGTCTTGATTTTTTAGCCAGTAAAACATGGTAGATATGTTTTAAATGTTAGAGGGGGGGAATTGTGATTTGACAGGAACAAGAAAGGGATGTAAATGTTTGTATGAACACGTAGGCTAGAGAATTTCATCAACCGACTGCCAATGGGAATTTTAAATTACAGTTAATTGAAGTCAACAGATCTCCAACTGATTGTGCAACTCAGCCATGTAACTAAAAGATTTGCATATATTTAACTAGTTTAAATTGTTTATTCTACACCATCGCTCCAAGAGCAGAGTAACCTTTTAATGCATCCGAGCCTCTGTAAGCTAGCATTTTGCTGAACTCTGCATACTCCTTTCAGAACAGCTCTATCACAGTTACGAGACAAAGATGATTAGGCAACAAAACTGGTGAGGGGTCTGGGGGACAAGTCTTCTGAGGAACGGCTGAGGGAACTGGGGCTGTTTAGCCTGGAGAAGAGGAGGCTGAGGGGAGACCTTATCACTCTCTACAAGTACCTGAAAGGAGGTTGTAGAGAGAGGGGGACTGATCTCCCTAGTGACAAGTGATAGCATGAGAGGAAATGGGTCCAAGTTAAGCCAGGGGAGGTTTAGGTTGGATATTAGGAAAAATTTTTTTTCACTGAAAGGGTTATCAAACATTGGAATAGGCTGCCCAGGGAGGTGGTGGATTCGCCATCCCTGGAGGTGTTTAAAAAAAGGGTAGACGTGGTACTTGGGGACATGGTTTAGAAATGGTTTTGTCAGGTTAGGTTAATGGTTGGACTCGATGATCTTAAAGGTCCCTTCCAACCTTAACGATTCTATGATATAAACATGTGACCCACACATAGCTACATACTTGATTTTTAAATGCAATGAACTTTTTCATGTAACTTAAAGACATCCTTCCCAAATGCTTTTTGGTTGATATTCACCATTTATCTAGAGCTGTGATTACTATTGAATTGTGTGCTTTGAAACAAGCTGAACACAAATAAACACAGTGATCAATAATCAAGTATTTTCCTTCATACTTTTTATATCACATCTAGTTTTTAGTAAGTACATTAAGCCAGCTCCTTCATCCCAAATGCATTAGTCATTAGTTGCAATACTAAGTGGAGCCTCATATCCAAAATGAAGGCTATCATTATGGTAAGCACCACACAAAACATAACACATGGTAGCACTCATTAAGGAAATTCCTCATGTTTATACATGTATAACTGAAGCAGACAGATTAGGTTACCTGCCCAAGCTGAGAGCACCTTCATGGCCGAAGCTGGGAACTGAACTCAGGTATCCAGATACCATTCTATTACCTTGCTCACAAAACAATCTCTTCTTTCAAAAAAACTCCTGCAGTGAGTATACCCATGACATATCTAAGCTTCCAAAGACTTATATAATAATAACAATCATCATCAATCTTTCAGTTTGATATTTCAGTCTCTGTGCTGTGTGGCAAAAGATAAAAGTATAGCTTAACATACTTACCATTGGAGACTTATAGTATCTATGCAGTATGTTAATGAAATCTGTAATTGTTAACATTCCTGTAACAAGTGATATATAAAAAAAGTTCTTCAGATATATACTTAACGTATAGAACTTCCAGCTATTTTCTCTATTTATATTCACAATATATAATTTAATAAACATTAAATCCATTCAACGTACTATTTGTACTGGACTAATCAACAGTGGAATTCCAAACTTTGTATATTCACTTTCACATTGATACAATACTTCAGAATAAAAACACACATCTGAATTAATATTCAAAATCATAACCTATGTGTTTCTCCTCTTCTTCCAATCTGACTCAAAGAAAACCTTGAATCCAGATTGCATCTACAACCCCAAAAACATGGAAAGAGAAAAGGGGGTTTAGAACATCTTTAAAGGTTGGAGATCTATCCTTGCCTTTAATTTTCTTTTCAAATAAGACACTCTCATTATGTATTTGCCAAGTCAGGCATACTCTCAGACTCCAATGAAGGAACAGCATAATTTATTTTCTTGAATATTACTTAAAGAACTTAATTCAATCATTTCAACGGTAATCCTCCATGTCTGTATTGAAACTTTTTTTTTTTAAAAGAGACAGTACATTCATAGTATATACATTTTAACCAACACCAAACTACATAATATAATATTGATGATTATTTTAGTTACCTGAAAACATTAAATATTTTTGAGCTTTCAAGTTCTAAATTTGAGATTATGTAATTTCTCCACTGTTTACTACTCTTACATCTAAACTGAAGACACTAAGAAACGGGGAAGGGAAAAATTAATCTGGAGGTCAGCTTTAAATCACTAGAGCTTAGTTACAGACAGAAAATAAAACAAAATATAAAAGACACAGCTTTCTTATGATGTACTGCGTGGAACTACTGCTCCTCCCCCCTCGGATTTAAAATATTTTAACTAATGCTTTATAAAGTATCTACCATTTATTTCCAAGAATCCTCAACCTACATTCCAGGTCACAAGAAGTACCTATAATTATATTTGTAACTGCTACTATGACCTTGTTTTCTAACTGCAACAGAGATCTAATTTTGGAAGATTATTGTTGTGGCAACTAAATACATGATTTAAAAACAAAACGAAACAAAACAATACATAGATCTAATGTTTTTCTCCCAATATGGGACATATCTGAAGCATTCAACATTAGTTCTGGTATTTAAAGATTTCTCAGCGCACCTTACTGAGAACGTGCAGAGAAACATGTTGATCACATGTATATTAGCATACTGCAACATTAAATTCTTTTCATAGTTCCTATTTTCAAATTTTCTTTTTGTGACTATTACCGTTATTTTTCAATACATCGTGAAATGCACATATTAGAGACCAAATTTCAGAAGGTCAGGGTCTAAAAGAATCATCGTGATTACAAAGCACAGCAACACCATGAAAGCTGGCAACATTTCACTCCTCACAAGGAGGAAAAAGAAACCCTCTTTGCCCAGCTATCTCTAGGATGTTAGACCATGGCGAGCCCCAGACCACCATCTGCAACAGTAAAGCACCCTGGAAATTCAAGTAATCCTGAATAGTGTTAGAACTACTTACCTACAAAACTCTGTTTTTTACTCTCCCACAGTGGAGCTGCTCTCACACCATTTGCCACTAAGGCAAAAAAGGCTTTCTTTACCTGCAAAAAAGAATGAACAACTAAACAAATCTTTGCTCTTAATTTAGCATGCCAGACACCAACAGGAGGGTTTCCCCACTTACTAGGAAAAAAATGCAGTATAAATAGGTAGCTGGTATTCAAAATGGAACAAAACCCACACACACCAAATAAAAACCTTAAGCCTTTAACTTCTAAATGGTTAAATGGTTTTTACTTCTAATGATTAAAAAGCTTAGAAAAAACCTTAGCAAAACCAGATCTGGTTTTGTTTTGTTATATGAATATTTTATGTGAAAGCCTCTGATGAAGTAGTAAGCTGATACAGCTGAAAAAGTATGCTTGCTAACCTCAAATTTATTCCTATTTGATTTTATCCATAAAAATGATACCCCCCAAATCATGACATGGAATAAATCTGTAATGAACATAATTATGACAAGTGTCCAGTTTATGGATATAGCTTAAAATTTGAAGATTGTGCTATATTCTAGTTAGTGTTCACTATAGTAACAGTTGTAAAAAAACCCAAACAACTCAATAAGTCTCGTTTCCTCTCTAGCTTTTAGATTGATGATTTATACAAATTAAGAGAGATTGTTTGATTATTTTAAACAAGACTGAAAGCTAAAAGTACTAGCTAGCCTGTTTTGCTGCCAAAGAAATGTAACCAAATGCTTTCATTTTTTAATGAATTAACCCTCCCCAATCTTTCTCAATCAGAGGTTATAAGGTTATAGTATCATTCTCAAAAGAAAAGAAAAACTTCCCTGTAAACACTAGTTCTCCGAAACATGAACCAGTCAGGCTCTAGTGCACCTCAAAGTCCTGATCTCTTGGCGATATCCTTCAACAGGTTATCATTCCTGTCCTGCCCACGCCCGTAAATAGCCTGCACATGGACAACACAATACAGAAGTGATGGTTCTTGTCCAGGTCTTGACCTGGTACAAGACTCGGACATAGCCAATCTCTACATCCATGAAATTGATCCTTGGTCCAAATAACACAGAAGTAGCAGTTGTTTGATGATTGTAATCTGAACAGACCATGATTACACAGTGGTATCTTACGCGTCTACTTTAAATTGTGCCAAGGGTCTCCTCTCCACAACAGTCAGGAATAAAAGGGCTTCACAGTCAGTGGAATCAGCATCCAAAAAAGTAGGGGCAAACAAAAATACAGGTAGAAAAAGAAAAGTAAGTCTGCCACTGTTAGCTACAACCCTCTTGGAAAAGTTTGCAAAGCCATCCATGTGACAGCCAGTGTCTTACAATATTTGACAGAACCTCCATTTAGACTCTACTTAGTGTTATAAGGTAGCAGTTTAAATTTCTAAAAGTTAGTAAGACTTCTACTCTGCACCAGAATACATCACCTCTGTCTACACTCCAGTGATTTGCAGTGAGTGTTTCAGATACCTGGTGTTATCCTACTGTACGTGAACTCCAATCTTTAAGATTAGACTTCTGAAAACTATCTGTATTTCTTGTGACCTCTATACAGCCTGACTGCTTTCTCTCTGACCATCGGAGGCAAATCTACTCTCCAGACCCTGGCAGATGATAGCTCTCGAAGCTGCCTCCTGACTTCACAGATGCTTCTGCCATATCAGCAATGAACAGGAATAATGACATGCTTAACAACCACGAGCCCTAAACTGCACTAAAACTGAAGAAACCATATGGGGGAAAAAGTACCCAGGACCATAAATAAGACTCTAAGATACACACCATATAGTATTTATCTAGAAAACAGTTAAACAGAAAGGTCCCAGAGGTATTCAGCCACTGCGCTGACACAGGGAGGAGTCAAGTAAAACAAACATTACCAAATCCACCGCAGGAGCATACTAACTCATAAGGAAGACTGAAACCGCAAAGAAACCCTCCAGGCGGACACATAAAGTCTTCCCATGTAACAGCATCACACTTACAGTTAATGCAGTGAAAGCTAACAGCAGTGAGCTATTTGGGGAGCAGATATGAGACAGAAGTGAGTTCACATAGACTAACTCCACCTGGGGGCAAAGTAAGTTAGTTCTAACTGTTCTTCATCAAAAAAGAGAAAGTACACTCAAACTGCCCAAAACTGAGAGCTTTCAGCTTTGATATCTTTCTAAGAATAGCTATCACACGAGTCACACAGTCAGTGTCAACTTAGTCCCAAGTCTTCCACAAGAGTAAGATGTTCAAGCTGTATCAAAGCAATAAGGTAACAGCTAATCTATTAAAGCCAGGGGGGGAAATAGCTTTCTTCCAGATAGTAATCATGCAACAGAACTCCTCAAGCAAGTTTACAAACTCTGTAATTGAAAACCTGGAAAAGAAGCACGCCCACAACAGAAAACATATGGACAGCCAACTCTAAGGCTTCAGGCAACCTCCAAATTCCTGCCACTACTTCTTCCTCAGACACAGCAGTAGCAAAGAACACCACCTACCACAATGTTCAGATGGGTGAGATGGTAAAATACAGGTATTATTTTAGATTCAGAAATGATACTTCAAGAAAGACAATTCTGAAGATATACTAGGCAAGAAGCTGAGCTTGTAGACAATCCAGAAGGAAAAGAAGGTTTCCTCAAAGGATGAGTTCTTGCCCTGACTCTGGTTGATTTATTTGCAAGTTTTGCCTCCAAGAATCTCAAGAATCTTCAGTTAGATGCCATCTTGTCTAGCTTTAAAAGACATATGAGTAGGTCTTTCAAACATATAGACATACATATCAGGAAAAACTGAGGGCTGCTGAACAGATACAGCTACTGAGATAGCTCAGAGTTAAATCCTTCATAAAAGACAATGAGTTCAGCTTGGGTAATAGGATATTAAACATTTGCTGTAATAAATCACCAAAATTTAGTAAAGAAATGCTTGAACTCATCCCTCTGGGCTGTCCTCCTAGACCACAGATTAAGTGACATTCCTATTGTTCTCTTCAGTTTTATAGTAGAAAGTGTTATACCTTTTAAATAAAATAATAATGCCATCAGTTCTTAATGTTAATACTTGTCTCTAAGTAAGGTAATTACAAAGCAAAAACACTTCATTCTTATTTGCTAAAACTGTTTGCAAGCACAAACATACACTCATCCACTCACACTTTCCTTTAGTTTCTGTGGTTTACCAATTTCAGTTGCCCAAGTACTGCTTGGTGGCCAGCCAAAGCACTGGGGTGTGGAGCTAGGCTTCCATCCAGCACATTGAGATGTTTCAATGATGATCATGCAGAAAATACCCACAAGGACCTTCCTTTCAGATTATATATAGTTTGTAACCTTTGAAGATTTCTACCACGTCCCATCTTTGGACCTCCAACAGTGTTAATTCTCAACCCCACCAGCGTTGCTCTTTCTCTGATCTTGACTGTTGGACTGGCCTGACCTTCACAAAACCATTGTTCGTCAGCCAGATCCCATAGATTGTTGCTGTTCAACACCATGTACAAACATTCTTTAAACAAAGCACTTTTGTTTTTATTAACCATGTAGTGGTCCTAACAAACACAATGAACCGTTAAGAATGAGATTTATCTCCCCAAATTTAGAGCTTGTTCTGACATATATGCTGACCTTGTATATTCACCACATCTCTTCACAGCCATCCGGAGGAAACAGTCATTTCTGTGGCATGACTAACCAGCCTTAGATGGAGATTAAGTTGTATCCCACAGGTGCCATTTCCCCTCTCACTGACTATAAGATGTCTGGACATTTACAATTAGATGAGGAATCCCACTTTATGTGACTACTTGTCTTCTCCAACATTCTGCCCCTTAAGTATGTGACTACTTGTCTTCTCCACATTCTGCCCTTTAAGCAGAAGGGTCATATTATAGCAAAGGAACACAGCGACTGAAACCCTAGATGCATAATAGATCACCTCAACAATAGGTGCTATTATACTACAGTGAGCAGAACAGGAACAAGCTTTCCTTGCTACAGGAACTCATTACACCAACCGTGAATATGCTGAATAAGAGAACCGACTAATTTAGGTTAGACAGGACTTCTGGAGGTCAT
The DNA here is from genome assembly GCA_013398815.1 of Ibidorhyncha struthersii. Classification (NCBI taxonomy): domain Eukaryota; kingdom Metazoa; phylum Chordata; class Aves; order Charadriiformes; family Charadriidae; genus Ibidorhyncha; species Ibidorhyncha struthersii. The sequence continues at coordinate 552,979 of VZSZ01001061.1, forward strand.
AGTTTCTGCAGACCATCCAAATACTTCCACTGTAAGACTTAAGGAGAATGTAGCCTCTTCCAATACAACAGTCATTACAAAGAAAGATTGAGGTAGACCCATACATAGGAAGCCCTGTTTTTCAGGTAGTAGAATATTTGGAAAACCTTGCTCCTTACAGTTAGTGAGCTCCAAAATAGCTTGATTACCAGACAGCGACACCAGAAATGGTGGTAGCAGACAGAAAATTTCACCAGAGTACAGAAAAAGTTTTTCTTCACTGATGGAAAATACTCAAAGGGACACTCCTCATTATGATATAGCTGACCAGTAATCTCACGAGCCCTTGCGGAAATGCTCTCTCAAGTAAACATCTGTGAATGAGGGAAGCATCTGAAAGGAAAACTGAGGATTAGCTTATTTCCAAAAATTCAGCGTGCGTACACACACACACTTCTATCTTGTTTTAGCTAACACTATGTTATAAAAACTGTAACTACATACATAAGCAACCAGTGGGTTTCAAACTTGTCTTCCAGGACTGTCCCATAAGTTAAGGAGAGCATTGCAATCACAGTTCCTGGTGCTAAAGGGTCAGTGCTGAATAGGGCAGAGAATGCTACTGTGCTGAAAGATACACAACTCAGCACTATTGTCTCAATGCCAAACTTAACCTGGAAAAGCTGGAAGGTAACAAGTAAGAAACGTAGTTATGGAACACCTTCAGATATGTCAGTACCAAGCAAAAGGATGATGCAAAATACTAGTAGCATGGACAGTGTTAAAGCATCTGCCAGAACTTCTGGTGGCATGGCTGCCATCCAAGTGCAAGATGATAAATGTGTACCTCTCTTGCCTCATCTTTCACTGTATAAACCAATACGAGGGCATTAGCTTTACTTGCATGAAAAGCCCCTAATATAACCCCAAGAAATATCTATTTTATCAGATAGAAGAGAAAGGAAGAAGCACCTTTTATTTTTTGGCACAGAGATCCCGTAAATGCAGTAACAGACCCAACTGACCATTGACACTTTTCTCATCTCTGATTCCTGACGGACGGATGCTCAAAGATGAGCTAGAACATTCATCATCATTTTCACTGGATAAGTTGACAAATTCACAGTCTTGTCTCATGATGATTTTTAAGGGCTACAAAGCATAGAGGGAACACATGCCTCAGAAAATTCACATGTGGACCACAGTATCAAAACCAAACCTGTCAGGCAATCACTGAGAAAGACTAACCCCTCCTAGCATAACAAAATACAAAGAAATTTGCAAGAGGAAGGCATTCAGTCTTAGCAAATTAGATAAGAACAGCTGAAGAAGTACCATAGAAGGTTCAACTCATATGCCTGTATACTTACAGGCTCTGTGTATGACACAGCAAGGCACAGAGTGCCTTCTCAATGGGTCCCTTGTAAAGGGGAAAAAGTTTTCCATTTTCAAGGGATAACAGCATATATATCTTCACAATATGAGCAAATATGACAAAGTCACTCTAGAATACAGTCTTTGTTCTCACTGTTAGAGTAAGAAGACACAAGAAAAAGTTACCCCAAGACTTCTCTTTTAGAGCCTAAACACTTGTATTTCAACAGTTCTTACCAAGTAAGAAGACCAAGAGTAATACAACTGGTCTTTGTTGTAACAGGAAAACCATCAGGCCTCTGCTGTGACCTTTGTACTGCATAAAAACTGGGCAACCCACACTTTACACCCTTCGTCTAAATGTGTTTATGAGCTGACCGCCTCTCAAATGCTTTTGATGTGAAAATGTGAGGAATGGGGCAACAGTTCCTAGCTCAATATAAACAGGACTATATTTCTTTAAGTAGCATGGCAAGTCCTCTGGGTGCCCAAATCTTGGTAGATGTCCAAGGAGGGAGGCGGGGGGGCAGTCTCAACTACTGCATAGGAGGGAGAGGCAAACCTGATAATCTAGCTGCATTAAGGCAGGTTCATAACGTCTCCCATGCTACTCCCTCACATCACTAGGATTTCAGGTAGTGCTTCTTCTGTATCAGAGGCTGTAAGACAAATATCATACAAGGAATTCATCACTGGTTTTGTTTACTTGTTTGATAATACAACCAGCAAAGAGGCAAAACAAGGTAACAAACTACTTGAGTCACACTAACAGTGTCAAATAGGGTACAAGCCCACTCTCAGGTCCAGCAAGTTATAATCTTTTCTTATCCGAAAAATACTCTTCAACAATGACTGGAGGTGCTCACACTGACTTTTCCATCCCTTATTCACTCTCTTCTACTGAAAGTCCTCAGATCCCAGGTAATGCAATACAGTCCACTGGAGAAGACTAACCACCCAATTTTTGCCTGAACAATTTGGGACCACAGGAAAAACACAATATTATGTTGAAAATACAACTTTGCCACAGAAAGCTCTTTGGGCAATCCTCCATTTCCACACTGTCAGCATGATCTTCAAAGGATTTATTTCTACGACCTGAACATTTTTGTGAACTAAACTGAAATCAAGGACTCCAGCATTCATCCCTAGAACCCATGACCATCACCTTGATAATACAAATACAGTACAAGCTAAATATTCTCCAAATATGTCACGCATTTTTGCTTTAAAGCAATTCACACCCAGATGGCAACGACATTTAAACACCTTCAATTGAGAAGAAGGTAATTCTTCCCAAACATAAGATCTGAAGTAAAGAAATTTCATGGAGGTGGACCAGTTTTCCAGAGAATCTCCACACCAGCCTTCCAAGCGGTCAAGAGGAAACTGAAAAGAAAAAGCACTTCTAACTTGTAATCTAGAGATGACACCTACTATCAGGAATCAGTTAAAGTTCTCACAGGAACTCCTTTCTTTTTTAGGGGATCATTAATTGCATTGTCTTGATGTTTCCCAAATTGCGGCCAACAAAACATTGGGAAGAATATTAAACATTAACTTGCAATTCCATTTTTTTTTCTTCAAATAAAGCTGTAATATCCAACCCAAACACCTTTTAAAGTTATACAAAACTGTAAAGGAGCTATTTTGAAAAGTGAAAAACCTCTTTTGTAGTGCATATATATAGTTCAGTGTTTTTATAAAATGGCTTGTCTGGAGGGACTAAACCAGTATGCAAGACTACAACCAACCATCTCAGCGTGATGACTGTTGCATTCAAATTTATTTTCCAGTTACTTTCTTCTTTGGTCAATGAATTTGGTAGAAGTGTTTCTGCCTCATAGGACTATACCTTTAAAAAAAAAAAAAAAGGCTACTTAAGGACTTAACAATAAAGACTTGCCTGGGGCAAGGGCCAAGCAAGTCTTGAAGAGAAGAATTTTCTCCATTACCTTATCACACCCTCAAATAAAGTACAGAAAAATTGGACAAACCAGTTATTAACTAAGAGGTTACATTTGCTTTAACATCTGAAAAATGCCAACCAACAAACATCCACAAGCAGCTCCTCTAGCTCACGTTGGATTTTGGAAAGCTTATATGAAACCAGATCAAAGTTCAGTTCTCCTCTCCATTCACAGGAGATGGAAAGTGAACACCCCTGGCAGATGATGTACTATTAATGACCACAGAGTACTTAGTAAAAATTTAAGAGCTGATGGAGTAATACCCTTCAGAACCAAGCCAAACCCCAGAAATAATAGATAGTGTCTTAAATTAAAGTACGCAGGCACACGTTCTAGATTTCTCCCCAGAGAGTGGGTACTATGTCCACATGCAGAGGTCTTCCCCACAGCACATCCACATGAAAAGGTCCCAGTCCAACTGAAGACACCAAACAGAGAACTTAACTGATACTCTATGTCAATATGCCCATACTGTAACTGCAATTAAGGGCTCTCCTTCTCCCTCTAACACCACACATGCTGATTTAATCAGGACCTCTTCTAGAGAGCTGCTGGTCCATGATTACAGTAAACTATTATTCCATCTCAATAAGGTACTCTGCTGAGACTTACTTCCACCTGCTGATTGAGGGGAGCCTAACCATTAAAGGAAAAAAAAAAAAAAAAAAGAAAGAAAAAAGAACAGCTCTTTTCTGGGGGGAAAAAATAATAAAATCACTTCAAGCCAGAATTTCAGCTGCTAGGTTTCATGCCATGATGAGTTACAAGCAATACATTAGGTAAGCCTCATAGGCAGAGCCGCTGGGACCAGCTGCATTGGGAAGGGTACAGAAATTCTTTCACAGATTAAGATCTTAGCAGAAAAAGTAGTGGTGGGGTGGGGAAGGCAAGAAGAATGATGCATGACTTTCACTCAGCCAAGCACAAATACCTTACCTACACCCTGTGTAGACCAAAAAATTTCTGCTTAGTTAGTACAATGAACTCATATCATCTTCCTCTAAAAGCCAGGAATAAATGCTTCCTATTGGTTTTGAGAGCTGCAAGGATTAAGTTCCTGTGCTTGTTGTGTACAAGCAACAGGAGCAGCTCTGAAAAAACACAAGAGTTTTCCTGTAGTATGCTACTGATTCCAGCCTGATCTCAATGAAGGGAGCTTTTATATGGCCTGCTCAACTGCCTCAGCCCACATGCCAGTTAGAAGCTAAATTACATTATTCTCTCACAGTTCTATGGGATGGGTAAGCAAGGAGGGGTGTTCACACTCCTCAGAAATGCAGACAGTACATTAGTTTAAATTTAGCAACTTCGAAGAGGAAAAACCTCAAAGCCAATTAAGGAACAGACAGTCAATCGTTTTGTAAAGCTGGAAGAACTCTGTTGCAACAGCAGACCCAGTGTCTGCTGTGTGTTTCTGGAAGCAAAAGATTCTAGAGCTTTCTTCCTGGAAGCCTGGTCTATCTCATTACCTTAGAGAGAGGCAACACCCCTGTCAAGAATGACCTGGAGGGAACAATAATAAATCCATTTACTGAACAGAGTCAGCACAAGGAAGAGAAATACAAATCCTCTTCCACTCTTCTATGTGGAATCCATTGCATGCTCTGCAGAAGTATTTACTTTGATTAAACCACTAAAGAAGTTTCCAGAAGATTGTTCCAAATATTTTTCTAGTTATGTGATAGAAAAATAAGTATTTGAGCTCTTATTAGCGTGTGACAGTTACTGACAAAATCCTACATTAGTGACAACAACATCTGTTCCATTACCAACTTAGATAATTCATTAAACAGAAAGGTTAAATAATCTAACCTTCAAGTCACGCAATCGCCCAAGGTTTCTTCAGGATATAAAAGGAAAGAGTCTTCAGGATTCTGAAAGATTATTTTGATGACTGTTTCCACATAAACATGATTTTTATTAGTTTATGGAGAAGTGCTGGATGAATACTACAAAAACAGCTTCAAGGTCATGGTGAGCAAAAGCTACATATGTTTTAATACTAAAACATAAGTTTACTTTTAACTGGCAAGAATATCATTTAGCCAAAGGTTAAGTAGAGCTTTTCACCCCATGAGGGCTCATACAAACTTCACAAGATGCAGCCACTACATTTGCTATGTACCATTCTTGGGACTGCTGCTTGATATGCAGCAGGGATATCCCTGTCCTATACTTACCTTTCACATTCCTCTTGGAGGGTTAATTGCTTTGCGCTACAAAATAAGCTAATCCTTCTCATCTTTATGTAGGTTGGGCAAAGTCAAAACAAATTAGAGTAATAAATTTGTTTGAAGGCCAGACAAAAATCTGGCCTTAAGTAAGCTTACAGAGCTAAGCTTCAGAGACTGCTATAAGCTAGGTGAAAGCCATTTCCTTCAAAAAGTCAAAGAGATCAGGATGGGGGTGGGGGGAATGCATTGGTCTCAAAAGAAAACATTAAAGTCAAACGTATGCAGTAACAGGGGGAAAAGTGAAATCACATTAGCAGAGGATGTTAGTTAGACAAAAGTAATCTGACTGATCGAATGTGATCAAAGTGCTATATTTTGTTGACATTTTAATTTAATCCAGGAATTACTAAAATTCCTACTTTCCTTCAAAGCATTAATAACAGTTTCAAAGCAAGAGAAAAGATCAGATTGCTGTGTCATTGTGTGTACCTGATACAAGTTAAAACCAACAAACAGAAAGTAAAGGGGATATCACCTTATTTCCCCAGACCACTGCCATATTAAATGCATTAACACTTGTAGAGTACTCAAATACTGTGCTGAAGACACAAGCTGGTGACCAGTAAATCTGCATTCAGCTCTCTGTTTTCCTGGAGTCTACTATAAAGATAATCCAGATGAATGTATTAAGTAATTAGAATAAGGAAGAACAATAAGTAAATGCTCATTCACAGAGTAGCCGCCCTTCAGGGGACAACCCTCCTAACCCCCTCAAAGGGGCTGTGAAGTGTTTGCTCTCCTGTTGTTTGCATCTTGAGAGATGTGCAAGAGATTAGAAAGACAGTTTATCCACTGTGAGCTGCACACTGTTGCAACTTGCCCAGTTTCCCCACCATCCACAGAGTCAAATTTCCAAACTTCACAGGATAGCTCATAACATCTAATTGTCTCTTGACTCCTTTCCTGGTCAGATTCAACTTTAAAAAGTTTCTTTAATGTGCGTCAAGCAAAGATAGCATCTTCTCTGGGAAAAGCAAAAGGCTGAAGCTTGTGACAAACAAGGAGCATTCATGGGTCACAGGCAGGGGAAAGCCACAGCACTGAAGTGGACTTCAATAGGATTCTATAAATATTTATGAGGAACAAATACTTACAGGCTACATCTGTATTAGTAAACTAAAAGAATGAAACAACAGTCCACTTGTCAGTCTAAATCAAGAGAACTGTGCCAGCTAGCACTCTCCCAGACAGTACCTGTCACTTCTCAGGGTTCAGTACAGGCTAGGGACCATTTCAGGTAGGAAGACTAGATGCAGATACTCTGTTTGGGGGGAAGTGTAAGCTAAGCTATACTGAGGCAAACTGAGCTGTGCCAGTCAGCCTTAGGCAGCTAAACAGACCTTGGCTCAGTACATTTTATTTATTTAGGATAGATGTTGCTCAAGTCTGTGCCAAGTGACACATTCTCCAGCTGAAGGACAGCACAGTCCTCCCTTACCATATGATCTGATGCCTAACAGAAGCGCATGAGATATACTACTGCTTTCACAACAGCCAAGTGTAGGTGCCAGCTGCACAGGTGTATTCTTGACATGTAAAACCAGACTGGTGTGCTAGCACTAGAAGCAAGATGTTTGGTAGCTGCTGGAATAAAGAGGCCGCCATGCCTTCTGACTGACAAATAAGCAGAACTGAAGAGACTGTCAGCCCATTCCTACCCTTTATTAGCTACTATTTCTGCTATTTAAGCCCTTCTTTCTGTTTCCAATGTAATGGTACCTTACCATCTCCTCTCTTATTCAGGGTTAAAACAAGATTCTTTACACTAAATCCCTCAAAGACATTGAGACTAAACATTTACTTTTATTAACAGATGTTGCTTCAGCAGTATGACTTGTGCCACATTATGGAAGTTAACATCTCTAGTTTTCCCACAGCTAACAATGGTTTTAGAATACTTTCCACAGTATCTCATGAATAATTTTCCAGGGTAGAAACATGTCATGTGTGCTGTGATTGCTGACCAGTAGAGGGAGACAGGATGCTGTAGTCAAATAAAAATCAAACAGCAGAATATTTCCAAGGATGCTGTTAGAACACAAGGCAGCTCCATTTTTATTTCTTCCATTGGTTGCTAGTAGCTTATACTAAGGGAGGCAAAAAGTAAGCCCTTATATATTCTGGCCTAGCTCTAGCATTATTAAAAACTTGAATTCAAATCTTTGGACAACTTTTTCAAGGAACCAGGCTTTTTTGTTTGTTTGTTTGTTTTAAATTAGTAGAAACACTGATGTGGGCAGGGGTGAAACAGATCAAGGAAAGACAGATATCTGCAAAATTTTCTCAGTTTGAGAGGATTCATGGACAGTGAATGTTTCACAAAGCTGCATGCTATGTTTTAAAATAAGAATGGATAGAAAGTCCTGAAGTACCGGAGGATAAGTAATTTCTAAATTAAATATATATTAAAAATTAAAACACAAAGAACATCTGTGACAGCCAACATGGCTTCACTAAAGGTAAGTCATGTCTGACAAATTTGGTGGCCTTCTACAGTGGTGTTACAGCACTGGTGGATAAGGGAAGAGCAACTGACATCATCTACCTAGACTTGTGCACAGCATTTGACACTGTCCCACATGACATCCTTGCCTCTAAATTGGAGGGACATGGATTTGACCAATGGAGCACTCGGTAGATAAGAAATTGGCTGGATGGCTGCACTCAAAGAATTGCAGTCAATGGCTTGATGTCCAAGTGGAGACCAGTGACGAGCAGCATTCCTCAGGGATCAGTACTGGGACCAGTGCTATTTAACATCTTTGTTGGCAACATGGATGGGACTGACTGCATCCTCAGCAGGTTTGCCAATGACACTACGCTGGAGCAGTCAACATGCTGGAGGGAAGGGACCAGAGGGACCAGATGTGACCTGCAGAGGCAGGCCCATACCAAACTCAAAGTTCAACAAGGCCGCGTGCACATGGGTCAGGGCAATCCCAAGCACAAGTACAGGCTGGGTGAAGAATGGATTGAGAGCAGCTCTAAGGAGAGGACTTGGCCAATGAGAAGCTCAACATGAGCTGGCAATATGTGCTTGCAGCCCTGAGAGCCAACCGCATCCTGGGCTCTATCAAAAGAATCACGGCCAGCAGGGAATTCTGCCCCTCTATTCTGCTCTCTTGAGACCCCCCTGCAGTACTACATCCAGCTCTGGAGCCCGCAGCATAAGAAGGACATGGACCTGTTGAAGTGAGACCAGAGGAGAGCTATGAAAACAATCAGAAGGCTATGAAGATAGGCTGAGAGAGTTGGGATTGTTCAGCCTGGAGAAGAGAAGGCTCTGGGGAGACCTTATAGCAGCTTTCCAGTACTTAGAAGGGGGCCTGTAGGAAAAATGGGGAGGGACTCTTTATCAGGGAGTGTAGTGATAAGATGATGGGTAACAGTTTAAAACTGAAAGAGGGGAGATTTAGAGTAGATATTAGAAAGAAACTCTTTACTGTCAGAGTGGTGAGACACTGGAACATGTTGCCTAGAGAAGTTGTGGATGCCCCATCCCTGGAAGCATTCAAGGCCAGGTTGGATGGGGCTTTGAGCAACCTGTTCTAGTGGGAGGTTTCCTGGCCCATGGCAGGGGGATTGGAACTAGATGATCTTTGAGTTCCCTTCCAACCCTAACAATTCTATGATTTTAGAAGTTTTTGTTTGACTACCCTTACTAGGTACATTCTCCACCAGGTACTTACTTGGTTGGTTTTGTTTTGTTTTAAAAAAATTAATTAATTTTTATATTCCAGACACATGTATGTGCACCAGCCACACTGATCAAGCTGAAGAAATATATTATGTTTTGAAGATACTGAAGGTGGAATATTAATACAAGGTGCTAGATAAAGAACTACAAAGGGAAATACTGAAGAGAAGTATTTAGAAGACCTCCTAGCAGTGTAGCCCAGGATGAGCATTCAGATCAACCTGTTTTAATGTTTTCTTAAATAACCCTTTAATTTAGTAGTTTTGCAAAACCTGCAAAGTTGGAAGACAGTGCCAGTGCTGGAAGAGGACTACTGCTTTACAAATTTATAAGAGTAATGTAACTGGGATTAAATGTAATGGTGCACAGTCCAAAAACTACAGTTTGGAGAAAAAAAAAACCCAACCACCTCCTCACCAGTAATCCAGCTTCAAGATATGGTCTACATTTGTCACATACTCCCCTTCTACCACCACTGCTTTCAAATACCTGGAGAAGCAGACTGAGAATATGACCCCATGATCATAGACCAAGGCATGCCTTGTTCTTCTCTATTTGGGATCCCTAATGATGGTCATGGATTACAAGTAAGAGAGATTTTGGTGGTGTTGGTGAAAGTTTTTTCCATTACCATTAAGTCACCTGTTTTCCTTTATGGTGAATATTCACAAGGTTCATTCACTCACACTCTGCACTTCTCACACTGGCTCACCAACTGGAGATGAAACTCTGACTTCTTTATGTTAATAGCATTATCTCAACACAACTCTAGCAATGAAAAGTGGTATCTGGCATGATTTTATGTAATTCATCAAGAGATCTGGGGAATCCAAAAGGAATGGGTGACCTGCCACAATGGCCCCAAGATTAACTGGTTCATGGAATAACGAAGATTTATCTTTCCAATTGCAACAGTGACTGAGCTCAAGCCTTTGACCCAGGCGACCACTAACAGCTGAGAAATCAACAGGTTGTGTGTCACACTAACAAGCTGCAGGTAGCAACTCCCAACAGATTATCTCATAGTGTAAGAACACATATCCCCTGGAATCAAAAGGAAGCTAATAGTCTTTAAGAAGAGCTGAAAGAGTGACAGTAAACACTACCATCCTAAATTTGACCTTTCTTGTGAAAGGAGTCTGAATTCTTTAGTCCAGAGTTGACAGTCATTCTCTCTTTTGGGCACAAAAAAGGAAAAACTGCAGAACTTTTTCCCTCTGAGCTGGTGAAGAAGTCAACACAATCAAGCTCCCAAAGAAGCAAGCTTTTGAGAGACAGAGAAAGAAATGTCTGAAAAGGAGAGTGGCAAAAAGCATTCATTAGTATTATATCTAAATGTAACAGGTACTCTTCACTAGAGCTTACAGTGCTTGCACCGTTACAGTCCATGTGACTGGTGAAATGCAACAGCAGATGCAGTTGAAAGACTGTATCAGAACAGTCAAGAAGTGGAATATACAAAGAAAATCAACAATATGAACATTTAAACTTTGTAGGGCTGACATCTGTGTGCTTGAAAGCTCTTCCTCTAAGACTACGGGCTTCTTCCATCTCTAGTCACAGATCAGGTGTCTTTTCACTACAAAATCCAGTGTCCAGTAAAGCACACGGAAGAACCCTAAGGAAATAAAAGCAACTGTTCCACTGATATCAAGGTGCTTAAGGATAGAAAGTTTACAGTAGAAATCAGGCCTTCTGGGTAAAGGAGGAAATAATCTGACATGAGACACTGGTGATCAACTGTTACAATCAGCGTTACCTTCTTGGCTACCAGATCAGTTAGCAGCAGGAGGTCCTTTATCACACAGGCAGAACCTTAACCACAGCCCTGCTCAAGTTTTAACATAATACTAGTACCGGATAGGATACTTACCTTTAAGGACTCAGCCAAGGTATCAGAGGCACACACATTGAAGCCTCGGTGTGCTCAGAGTCTAGAGTCAAGAGAAGGAAACTCCCTCACTGGGGAGATGCCTAGATAACCAAAAAAGTCGAGTGCAGAAGTTAAAAAGTTGCTTTTTTTGTGTACTGAGCAGTAACTGAAACTTCAGGGCTTTTAGCTGTTCTGTAGAACTCAAGAAGGATGCTGTTGGTCATTGTACAAATAGACTAATACACGTGCAGCACTCTTGATCCACTTCATTACTTTGCCTTGTTGTACAACGTAGGCTTTCCACCTTTTAGATTTTAGCACTCAATCTAGCATTATGTACGATTATCTGATACGCAAGATGCTTCTGTGAACATTTTGGGACTCAGTATCTATTACATGGTTGCCTCTGACTGTGGAAAGCTGAAGTGTAATTGAGCAGTACATTCCAGACCAAAATTACTTAATAGGCTTAGATAAGCCAGAATCAGAGCATCTTTAAAAGAAAAAAAACACACCAAAACAAACAAAACCCAAAACAAGCGAAAAAACACCAATTGCAAAATCCAGGCAACAAAAAGAAAGCCACAGCTTTCTACCACTGCAGAACAGATTAGTGTGTTTCTATTGCAAGCAGCTAATGCCTTCTTTTGGCAAACAAACTCTTCAGACAGAGCCAAGAGTCTAGCAGATGATTTACTGATTAAGAGCAAAATGAGAAACTGAAAAGAAAAATTTTCTGGAGAATGTAATAATTTGCATAGTTAAGCCATCCATTTTAGTGCTAAATTGTCTTACCAATACAGCAGGAATAGGCTCAAAACACCTGGATACTCTTTAGCTATTGCACAGGGATCTTTACATAAAGTGTCTTAATTGTAAATTCTGACAGCCACGAAGAAGCCAATGTAAGTTTGGGCTCATCTGAAAGTTTTTTAGATAGTGATTCCAACCACAAAACAAATTATATCCTCTCTTTCTGTTCTGCGAGGAAGTCTTCCTCAAGCTCCTCCTCTAGTATAACATGAAAGATACAGTTGAAACAATACGGTTTTGTACAGTCAAAGCAAAGCATTATGGGAGAATTTCTCTTCAAGAGATCAAATATCATTTAACACTCAGGAAACACTAAAAAAAAATGAACTGCAAGCAAAAGCAGACTGAAAGGAGAATACTCACTTGTAGCGTAGTGTCGAAAACAACAAGCTTAGAGCTTGTTGGAACAATGTCATAACACTTGTGTGACCTCATGAATCGCACATAAATGTCACTTTCCGATTCTTCAAGTGCTGTAAGTAAAAACATTATGTTGTTTTATTTAATTAAACTTTTTTTTAAAAAAATAAAAAACATGCTAAATCAACTGAACACCACTGCAGAAGGACAGCCTAAAGAAAAACTCAAATTCCCACTCTCAGACCTGGACAGACAGTCATAGTTTTGCACTTTGCGTTTCAGACTCATCTTTCCTTTCAAATTATACAGAACAAAGACAAAACGCTTCTTCCTTGATGAGAAAGGGACTTCCGTACTGAAGAGTTAAATTTAAAAAAATTCTGGTCTTCTAACAACAAACTATCGGAATATGCATCTGAACTCTAGTTATGAACAGAGGAAGCCAGTTTGAAACTTAAGTATTGTTATGCTTGAGTAACTCAAGCTCCTTAAAGTAATATTTCTCCAATCCCATCTCCGTGCAGTCCACTTTTCACATATTTTAAAGAGGCAGCAGACAATTTACATCATCGGTTCCCTTCTCGTCAGGTGACTTCACATACAGCATCATGAACCCAACACTTTACTTATAAGTAAAGGATCCACTTGGCAGGAATGGTTTTAGTGTGGCATGTCTGTAGCAAGGACGTGCAATCCAGTCCATATTAACTTATATTTACTTTGCATTTGTCAAAGATTAGATGCATATGCATACAGTCTTCAGATCTGCTCAGGTATGTTAACTTGTTTTTTTAAAAGCAGTTTGGCACTCCATTCTTTACAGCAGGTACCTAGAGCTTGGTCAAGGTTAACCCCTCCATCAGACATGCACCCTTTACACCCTGTAATAATGCACAGAAACTTGGTCATATGTTAAACTTCTGAACAGTGGAGAAAAAAGAAAAAACAAAAAAAAACCCTTGAAATACCTACTGATCATTGAAGAACTTCATACTAGGAAGCTAAACAACTCAAAATCCTGGTTTGCTAGATTTGCTCAAAACCAGCCACCTAGCACTGGATAGATTATTTGTCACTTCGGCAGAGTGGCTCAACACAGCTTCTTTAGTCCAGTTCTACAGAATCGAAGCTGGACCTCCCCGCAAATGGCTGCTCTAAGATAAAGGTAGTCTCTTCTATGTATTAAGCAAGTCCTTCATCTCCAACTCTTATTATTCTTTTTTTTTTTTTTTTTAAAAGAAAACTACAACAAAAACCTCTTCCCCACTGAAACACAAGCAATGTGAAACAGAAGTTCCATAGGAATACAGAAAAAAAGAAACCAACTGGGAGGAAACAGAAGCGGGGGAAAAAAAAAAAAAGGAATAATTTGTTGGATTTATATTCCTATAAAGGTCAGGAGCAGAAGTGAAAATAGGAGGAGCTAGGAAAAATTGATAAGAGATTAGGAAACCATGTGAGCAAACTGATAGGGACAGACTTGGACAATGCTGGTAGGAAGCAACCTTTATGAGATGATCCCAAAGGGGAACTGGTACTGACTCATCAAGGGCATGTATAGAAGAGGTTAAAAGGGGTAGTTTGGGACAGAGAAACCTTTATATAACTCCATAATATATTAACATCTTATCATCCTGTAACTTCTGCAATAGCATAAACAGCTACTGTCTGTACAAAATTAATTTAATGACTCTGCGACAGTGAGCTGGCTTTTTTTTGTTTTTTNTGGTTTGTTTTTTTTTAAATACACAAACTAGAAGTGGGGAGGGGATGAGACACTAAGCATTAAAAACAGTATTATAGGAACATCTAGATGACACGCTAAGAACTCTGGTCTTTAGGAAGTTACGGTTGCTTCTACAACCATAAATGCAGTCTCTATGGGCAGTATCAGAGTCCTTATTTACTTTAACCTCTACTTTTTCCATGGGACAGTACACAACAAGAACTGCATTTGAAATGGTAAGTCAAATCACCAGTAAATAAGACTGGCTACTAACATGATCAGTAACCATTAGAGAGACACTGCACTGTCATGTCTTTCCCCAGCACTACAAAAACTACAACAGTCAGCCCCCAGACCAGGACAAAACCCATTTCTTCCAATTTTAGTCCCCTTGCTCTTCCACTAGATACATTCCAATTGCTGCAGCAAGCAAGACAGTGGTCCAACAGTTCTGAATTAGCTGCAGACCAAGTCTATTCCCTATGCTGACTGAAACAGTGGTTCTCCAAAACCAAGTACCCAGAAACTACAAGCATTTATACCCAGGATAGTTACTATTCTAAATCTGAATCTGTACTTCCTATTGAGTCTGTAGCCTTAACAATGTGACATTCTATACAATTTATACTACAGGTAGAAAGAAGCATAGAAACACCTCAAATAGTTGATGAACTACAAAACAACCAACTATTTTTAGCTCAAAAAAGTTTACACTCTTAGTAGAGCACTTGTCTTGCCAACTTATGCAAATTTAACATATCACAATAGCAAGTGCAGTAACTGTGAAGCAGCACATGTTGCCAGATTTAGTCAGGTAAGGCAGTTAATGGCAGCCACAGTTAAGAACTCTGTACTTACCAGCACAGTGAAGGTGTGCCTATAAACCCTCCTCTCACTTACCATACACTCCCACTCTTCAAACACAATTTCAACTGGACCTCAACAATCCTCACCCTTTTAGGGTGCATGGGACTGGTTAGGTGCTCGCTCTCACCCTAAGCTGTCTTCCAACTCAGAGGAGGCACCACAAAGCAACTGCTTCCCAAACTGACACTGGAAAGTTACAATTAAAATATTCAGAAGCACGAGATAGCTATCTGTAAGCACTGTTTAACACCCACATAAAAAGCTAGGAAACTCCAGCGGGATCTGAACAAGGGATCCAATTGTCCAGCTGGAACTGAGGTTTATTTCTATAGAAGATCCTTATACTTATTTATAAGTATAATGCACCACTTTATTAGTTACCAACTAAACATGCAAAACATAAGCCGCACTGATTTAACTCATATGGCCTACATGACTTCATCAAGTGTCTGTTGGAAAGGATATTTAAGACCTTCTAACACCTTCAGCTACGCAGGATTACTGAACAGATGCCATAGCCAGATGCCATTCTTTGTACAGGTATTGTATGTGCATTATGTATACGCAGCTGCTCAACAGAGAAAAGGTCTCTCAAGCTGAAGACTTAGCACATCTCCAGGGTGCACTCACACCCATCTTTCCTTGCACAGCACAAGTGGACAGGGCATAGTCTTCTTTACAGTTTCTCTCATCTTCCAGAGGACAAACTCACTGCTTTTTGTTCTATCCAACTACCACTGTGCTGCAAATGCAAACAATCAAATATAAACACCTTGATCTCTAGGATATTTCTACTTTTTTCTGCGATTGCAGATAAGCCCTAGAGAGTATATTTGCTGGACCTTAGCTTAGGTCTAGACCGAGGCTTAGGATACTGCCTCCAGCCAAACCTCAGCTTTCTACAGCTCATGATCTGGAAGTTAGTTGGCTCACAGACAGATCAGATTCCCAGCAGGAGGCATCTTAATCTAGTGCAGGATCAGGGGAAGAGAAGGGTCCACTAGTAAGTGGTTGAATGTGTATTTCCATGTGGGTGTTCACTCTTGAAAGCTTATTTCTTTAAGATTCATCTGAAAGTTATTTTGCAAGTGGACATTCTCCATGTGCACCCCCTCTCCCCAAATCCTAGAATCCCAGGTTGGAAGGGACCTCAAGAATCATCTGGTCCAACCTTTCTTGGCAAAAACCAGACAGGTGAAGGCAAAAACATCCAAATCGCCAGTGCTGTTTCCTGCAGTTTTTAATAGAGCACAAAAGTCACCAGAAAGGTTACAAGATTTTTTTGACAGTTTAACACCTGAAGTTGAAAGCATCATCATACAGCCTTTTACAGAATAAATTCTCTGTCTGCATTGACATTTTATTTATTTCTACAGGTAGGGATCCATTACAGAATGGAAGATCAATCTATTTCTATTTATGTCACTCTACTCTCCAATCTTATTCACTTAAGACCAAATGATTTTTACTCCCTTCCTTTCTCCCACCTGTCACTGTAACATGAGACAGGCTTTAACTTTTTATTTAAGGCAGTAAATATTATTTACAAAAACATCACAGCTTTTTTTTTTTTAACAGATTAACTATTCAGTGATACTGACTCAGAGATTGCAGTGGGACTTGGTACTAAGTATAATTGTCTATTTAGAGAGCTGTAAGGTAGAACTATCATCTGAACACTCCTTATAAATGAAAGGGAAACTTCTGCAGCATTACTGAAGCCATTTCTTCAGAGATCTGCTGAACAGATACCTTCAGTTCCACTCATACCTTTGCCACCATGTAGGGTGCTTTTCTACTGCAGCTTTCCCCTCAGAATTTCAAGGCCTTCAAAAGAAGGGAAAGGGGGAAAAAAAAAAGCGCCTGCAGATGGAAAACAGGAACATGCAGTAACACATATGGTCAACACGTATTGAAAAGCTTTCAAGTACTGTGACATAAAAACCTATAGAAAATTCCCCAGAAGTGTTTACTGCAAACCACAGGCTGTGTTTCTGTGCTGTGTTCATAGTGGGCTGCCCCAACAGCAAGATCCTGGACTGTACACACTTCCTAATTTCAATAATACAAAATTATGACCTTTCCTATTGTATTTTATACTATAGCTATATTAGGGTCCTTGTATTTCTGCACTGGTATCCAGTCACATTTCAAGTTTAGTCTGTGTTTGAAAGGAAGACACAGGGCTCCAGAGAGACTGTTTTCTCTCATCTGCTTTAAAGAGTTAATTCCACCACAGACCACAATCATGCCGCTGCAGCTCTCTGTAGAACCCCTGCTCCTCATGGTTAGATTTGAGAGCTGGTAGCTCTAGTAATTCCCAAACATTTGAGGAACACAAAGAACCCTTCTTATGGACCTAAACAACTGTTTGTATAACTGACTTAGAATCTAAGTTTACTATGAAATTAACTGCCAAATTTAAAAAGCCCTTTAAAAAGCAGTATGTAAAAGATACTCAGCTAACTGTCTAGCTAGGTAAACAATGTAAAGAAAGACAGAAACCACATATAAACACAATAATTCCACCACCACCCCCCAATTTTTAATCGGAATCAGTCTGGAAATTGTGCAACTTCAAAAGCTTAGAGTTTTCTTACAACAGCAGGAGCTGAGCAATCCCAACACACAACATTTCAGCTTGACTACTATTAGCATAACCATCTCCCCTCAGCCCATTCAGGTGGTTGATAAAAGGAAATGGGGGAGGGAGTAGAAATGTACTTTTGTGATATTCGTATGTGTACAAAATAACCTAGTAACTGACATACATATCTGTACTTTACATTACTTGACTTTTTTAAAATATGAGTGTGACTTGGAGTAATATGTTGAATATCACACTTCAGATGCTAGAGAATTAAAACATTACAGTTAGAGACACAAGATATTTTTCATTCTAATGCTTACTACAGATCTGATCCAACAGCAATACATTAGCTGAAATTTATTGGTATAATTACACTGATAAACTTTGCTAAAAGAGGTGTTATACCAACAAAAGCACTCTATACTATTTTACTTGATTAAGTGATATAAGAGAGGCTAGAGTTTTTTGTTAACACAGAAATAATAAAAAAAAATAACTTCAACAAACACATATCATCACAGTGAAAATAGGAATTGGAGAGTTGTTCACATACATCTAGCTTAAACTGCAATTTAAAATTTTCACATCCCTAGCCAACACTCCTTTGTCAGCAAATACAGAATAACTACCTTTTCAAAGGCCCAGTCTAAAGATGCGGCTCCACCACAGCATAAACAGCAGCACAGCATAGTAACAGCAGCTGGTGCCACTGACCCCTTTCCACTGGCTGTGTGGTTCCATTCCCTTCCTCACCTGCTTCTGGATTTATACAAAACTGTTCCACAAGTTGGCTGGAAAAGCTAAATTTGTCAGAAGTTACCAGCTTTCTGATACTACCAGTTTTAGGTCTGTTTAGCTCCCATACCTAGCCATGTGGCAAGCAGATTATTCCTGCCCTTTGCTTACACTAGAAGCTATATAGCACAAGGACACCATCCTTGCTGTGGCAGCTAGCGGTTAGACCAGCTTAACTATGTCAGTTTGTGCCAGAGGACACCAGGGTGACTAATCACTTAAATAAGCCAGTGCGAGTTACCCTCTCTCCCTACTGTTATAGATAACCCTTGGCAGAGTATTCAATAGGTAAAAGATGTCATTAACCTTGTAAATTGTTCTTCTGCCTGCATTTTTATCTGAAGTTGTCACCAAAACTAGCTATAAAGTTTCTGTTCCCCCTTAGTCTGAACTTACTGAGTGAGTTTCTTAATAACCGTGATAACCTCTCCCACAACTTTCACAGTGCCGGAGATGGTAGTAGTTCTAGTGTAAGTCATTAACACACCACCTCTAATAGATCTGAAAAAACATCCAAAATAGATATAGTTAATCCACTCCAAGAGCAACAGTGACACTACACACTAAGAACCACAAACTATTCCTCAGACCAAGCTCACCAACAGCCCCCGAAACATGACTTTTAAAGGAAATGGAAGCATCTGAATGAACAAGTGGAGTCTCAAGAACAACGTTCCAGGAATCGAGTGTTCAGGTAGGATTTTATCAGCATTCCTCAGCTAAGGGACAGACAGGGACAAATTCTGAAAAGGAATCCAGTCCTATGCTGCATACAATATGTTGCTGTGATCATAAGCAACAGCTTTACTTCAGCCTACCTTCTATTAGAGAAATATGACTAATTTGTTAGGTTTCTAGATAGGTTTGAAAGATATACCATGTACATTTTAATTTGTCTGTGTATCTTGTGAAAAGCATGGAAACTGAGGGACTGGGAAAGAAAACAAGAAACTGCAATTTTGTCGCAGAATAATGCAGTAAGAGGGCATGACTTTTCAGTCTGCTGAGCTGTCTGCTAAAGAGCCAAGAACACTGAAAACAGTGGACAAGAAAAAAGACACCAGAAGCTGAATCAATGTCAGACTTGGTAGGAGAAGTATACCAACATAGTTTAAGAAGGACAAGCACAGAAAAAAGAAGCTATGTTGTACTGTATCATTTGATTTCTGTTTATTCAAGAGGAAACCTTTCTCAGAAAAGAAAAATAAAATACCCCAGCAAAATAAGCACCCATATCATCAGTCACAGGATAAAACTGAGTGGTAAAAAAAGGATGGAAAAAGTGGGAAGAGAGTAGGCATCCTTGTAACCATCTAAGTGGCAGGAGATAAACCATCATTAAGTTTTTAGAACATGCTTAGTGCAACTTTGTTGCAGAGATGGCAACCAAGGTTAGCAAAGGACTACTTTGAATTTGAGAGGCAAAAAAAAAAACCTAAACAGCTTTAAAGTCTAATACATAGGAAGTAATATGATGACAGCAATAGGAGCTGACTATTCCATCAGAAGTTGAAAGGATTTCAAATGCAAGGAACCAAAATGAGAGGATGTAGTGACACAGATAAGTTCTTTTCTTTTGGAAAGCTGCAAAGAGCTTTAATCCTGGCAGACCACACATTAAAGTCACACAGTAGTATTATTCATGCAGCCACAGGCTATATAATATGGATGTTGCAGATTGAACATTTCCCACCCTGATCTAAAGGAATGCACGAGCTGGCAGCTAAATAAAGATCATAGTAAGTTTACAGATGTAAGATACTCTGATACAAAGAAGTGATGGGAAGCGTATCTAGAGATCAGTATCGGAAGCTTCTTCAGTGATCCAAGATTAATTCAATTACGTATTACAGCATGAATACATGACATGACAGGAAGAACAGGATTTTAAGAAGAAGCATGAGCACACAGGGACAACATTAGACCAAGTGAGCTCTACCCTGCTAATTGTATCTCATCCTACAGGTACACAAAATGAGAAGGGAATAGGTACCTTAACAGATAAATAAAAATGAATAGAGAATTAAGTGCACAATGTGTTTTTGCTCAAGTCTTCACAAAAAAAACTTTCTAATAATAGTGACAAGCTAAAAGAAACCTAACGCATCTTAAAACATTTCAGTTCAAGAATCATATTTGTAATTAAGACACTTTCAAAGATAACATTCAGGATTGCTTGCATCTACACTTTTTTTTTTTGCACATGTTTTAGTATGTCATTTGAATTCTAGAGCTTGTGCAGCTCTTCAGTCACTTTAGATCGTTAAGGTAATTGAGATGTTTTCTCCCCTTGTCACAAGGAGTTGCTTGATGCAGAGACAGCAGGTTATTACATGTGTAAACAGGAGTCACCCTAGTTAAAAACAACCATTCCTGAGCTTTGTAAGTTCATGACGGAAAAGATACGGTACTAGTCAAAAGGAGAGACAAATTCAAAACCAGTCAAAATTCTTACATATGTATTGAAGCGAGTTATTAAAACCAGTGTATTTGTAAGCACCTACAAAAGAAGCTCATCAAAAGCAAAGAAGCAAGCCAATATGGTTGTGTCAAGAACAGTTCAGTCTAATCAGTTTTTATTCAGGATAAAATGATCATCTGGGTAAAAGAGGGTGAACACAAATAAAAAAAATTATAGTATGCTTGAGACACTGATTTCAAAGCAAGCTTGGATACTACCACACGTGGAAAAGATACAGCAGAATCACTACAAGGTAGCTGCATAACAAGCAATCCCATCTGTAGCAAAACTAGTAAGATGTCGTTTTTTTTTTTTCCTCCAGTGAGTTTGCAAGACTGGATGACAACTGTGTTTTTAAGAAGATATGAACTTCAGTTCAAACTCTTCTCAAAGTTGAAACATTTCCAAGGTCCACCTTATGTGAATCAGCTAGTGCAGAACAGCATGCAAGTTCATGCTACATGTCCTTAGTTTTCTACAAGTCACTCTGGGAAGAGCCTTTATCAATAGCTTGGTATTTTACAGGGAAAACATTGCAAGACAGCCTCAGAGAATCGAGGCTTTATTTCATTCAGCATTCTCCTTAGTGACCTTCAAAACAGTAATAGAACATGCTTCAAAGAGTTTACAGTAAAAGTTAGAAATGGTTGCAAGACTTTAAACCTCATGATATCTTCAAACTGAATTCATAAGTGGTTTGGAGTTAATATGATGTTTCAGCGAATACCAGAATCTGAAAGGAACGCTCAGTTGGATGAATGCAAATTAGGGGAGTGACTAAATATTACCACCACTGACAAAGAACTACCCTGTTATTAATTTGATTTGCTATAGCAAAAATAGGGAAGAAAAGGCACAGTTTTCTTAAACAAAATAACAAGCAAATTAAAAAAAACACCCAAGCTGTTAGAGAGCTATTAATGCATTCCAGAAGCTGGTTAGACAGAACAAAGCAACCTTAGAACATTGTACAGTCTCCTACCTTAAAGGTCCTAAACATGCAATGAGACAAGTGTCTGCAACTGCATAAGTACATCCTGCTTTAGTGAAGAACAAAAAAGGTTATTAGCTCCTGAGTACACTTCCAAAGATCCACTTTTCTGGTTTTGGGGCTTAAATATCCTCCCATACTTCAAACTTCAGTAGTAGCCAAGACTTGTAAGAGAAAACCAGTACAAAAAGATGCCTGAAACAATGAAAGATTCAGGTTGTGTTTCAATCTTCCTCCTATTCATAGCACACTTCAGAATCCTACACCAAATTTTGTTTCTCATTTTTGGAGTCAGTAAGTCCTGGTAAATGCGCTGAGAAGTTAACATTTCTTTTTTACTGTAGCTCTCCATTGACAATGTGGATAAGCAAATGATTACATGAGATTTGAGGCAGACAAAAAAAAAAAAAAGTGATGAGCAGCTTAAGAAACTTCACATTCCAGAGCTAATCATAGTAACTCTGAAGTTTCTTGTTTGGACAGGCAGAGAAACTTATTTGTTTACAAGCAAGAGCTGCCTTGTTTAAGGACTAACTGGTAAACGGTATCAGACCAACTGATACTTTTGAAACAGCCCACTATCACTTAAATCAACTTTTGTTCAAAGTTAAAGATTTGTACTTCGAGGAAAGCTACATCACTGTGGTTTTGTGCATAAAGGTAGCAACTTCAGCCTGCAACCTAATAATGCTTCTAAGATTTTCACCACAATAAAGAATAAGTTGACCTGAAGAAATTTCTAAAAAAAGTGTTCAAGATCTTCCCTTGACAACAAGCACTACGATTTTTCCCTAAGCATCCCAAACAAAGATCTAATTTAAGATGTCGCCTGTCTGGAATGCAGGCATGCTCTTCAAGATTGCGAGACACAGGCCACAAAACACAAGAAACTAAAAATGGCATTAAGCCTCTGAATATTAATATCAGCAACCATACACTGGAGAGCTGAATTCAAGGATGGTTTAAGGTATGCAATTAATGAAAGAATAAACCAGCCTGTGTCTTCAGTATCTATACTGGAAGAATGGTAAACAATTTGAACTTTTGTGATTTCTTTAAAGAAACCATAAGACTTACAACATATGCAGTTTGCACACACTTTAGGAAAGAAATAGCCATTTAAGTCTTTTAGGAATTCGTTTAAGACCAAACCTAAACAGGCAGCTTAAACAAAGTATTATTCACAAGACAAGCATTTTCAAAATAAGTACATAGCATCTTCACAAGCTACGGTCATATTCTTACTGAACAGGGCAGGTATCAAATCTTTAGAAGGTCTGCCACTGAAGACTAACAATCTAAATTCAAAGCATCATTTACATACTGCTTTAAGGAAGAAATAAATTTTTAGCCTTTTGTCACGTCTAAAAAACTATCGGTCTCAAATCCTGAATGACTACTTACAACATCGTAACTTGAAGATTTCCATAATTCAGTATTTAAATTATCATTTCTCTATAGCCTCTCCTTACACATTTCTTCTCCCTCCCTCACCATGCATGCCAACATTTTCTAAATAGCAATTATTGCTATGTCTTATTAGAATATGTGAATCTGTATGCACACTCTAATAGATTATGAAGTGTTCTGTTTCAATATACCACTTAAAGAGATTTACCTAATGGCAGGTGTAGCTTGAAGCTATACAGAAAAAGAATTAGTGGTTTCCCAAGCAAAGCAGGTGAGATCCAACATACATTCCATACAGTATATTCAGATACAGTTTTCTGCAAACTAGTTTGGAAGTTCTATTAATCCATTCTCTATGCCACAAACTACAGCTTCACCCAAAGCTGATCTTCCACTGAACTCTCACTATGTCCATAAAAAGTACTGTTTTTTTTTTTTTTTTTTTTT